>VUJU01001066.1:0-30022 GCA_009835225.1 Aphis craccivora | reverse complement strand
GACTTATATTTTTCATATTTCATAGTAAGCTGCAACAATAATACATTTTTGGTGGATATATATTCATTTTTGCAACGTATATTAGTTATATTATTATATAATTATGTTTTAATTATATTTATATAAAGAATTATATTTTATTAGAGTTAATAGTAGAGTTATAAATGTGACCCAGTGGCGTGGCGAAGTGAAAATATTGCAGAGGCAAGTAACATATAGCCCGAGGACCCACCCACCCCTTTACTATAGACTCAAATAGGGTTTTTTTACCCAACCTTCCAAAACTTAAAAAATCTCAGAGGCGATTGCCTCTGAAATTACTCTTCGCCACGCCACTGATGTGACCTATGATAGAGGGGTTGAGGGAATTTAATGCGTTGTCAACAAAAATCCTTAGAATAGATCCTAACTACGTTATTAGTGGTATTACGATTGTCACGTCGTAGATGTCAGGTATATAATAAAACATATTGTATTAAATTTAAAATATTTATACATCTGTAGGTATAGTGACATACTATTAGAATATAAAGAAGATATTGGTCATTAGATATAGCCGGGTGTGTACAAATTTCTGTTTCAGGTATTATAAATTAGGCTAGTTTCTTATATAATAGTATATACTATATACCTATGTGTTTTAAATTAGTAGTTCTGAAACTTTTACCGGATTTCACCTACAGATCTTACGAAGAATAATAATTCTCAGTTTTTATGTAAATATAATATATAAATTAATCGATTTTAAAATATTATTTTGTGTAACATAACATAATATGTAAATATGTAAATATTCTTATTTATTTTATTTATTAATTGGTATAGGTAATTATAAATCATAGATTATTGACTCGATAAAACTAATTAAAAAGCCTGATAAGTGAAAACCTTTTCTTAGAAAAATAATATAAATTAATATTTACTCTGTGGCTTGGTTAAAAAGAGTGCTTACCTACTACTGTTATAATGTGCAAGAATTAAAAGAAGAACTAAAAAATGTAGGTATTTAAAATTTAAAGATTTCTTTGTTTAGAGAACAAGAAAGTTATATGCTACAATATTTAAGGGTTTTGTGTACAAATATTGCGAATTTTTTACAAAAATTATTTACTACTCAAAAATGTTTTTCTTTCTGTTCCAATTTTATCGACTGCTAATCGTTAATAAGTAATTATTTCATTTATTTATAAATTTATATTTTATGAAATTAATTTTATATTTGTATGTCGCGTGTAGTGGATACCGGTTACATCTTATCGAATTTGCTTCTAAAGTTCTAAAGCATCTTATCGTGTTTTTCAGTCAAATTTTATCCGTTCTATTTATATTTTGTTTTGCGTCACAATTCACAATAAATAGGGATGTTCATTGAATATTGTTCAGTTATCACCGATATAATAATAAATAGGTAAACACTAAACGACCGTTTTATTGCCATTTCACGGAATTTAATAAGTATTAGTAGTATTATCGTTCGCGCAAATTCGTTTGGCGATAAAATACAAGACTGCTGCAGTAGGTAATATCCGAATGGGCGACGACGTTCGGTATTCGAAAAAAAAAACGTGAATCCTGCTGCAGACGTGGGATTCCCGTGTACTTCGGTACCCGACCTGTACATACCACCCCCCATCGACGCCCTTAAGAATTATTATATTTTACCTGTGACCTCGTCGCGTTGGCGCCCGGCGGGTGGCTGGACGGACCTCGGCGCGGTGTAGGTACAATGCGTACCCGGCGCCGCCGTATTGCACCGGGGCTGGAGGAAAACGAAACACACAATCGCCCGCCGTCCCCCTACCGTCCACCTACCCGGCCGAAGACGAACCAGTTGCCCGAGACCGTGTGTCGATATTATACCTATGGTACCTGTGTTTGAGAAAAAAAAATACTTACCTACGGCAAAGCAAACGCGTATACCTACACACGAGAACCGAGATGATAATAAACGACGATCCGGACCGGGGGACGTCATCGCGTCGCCGTCCAAAGACGTCCGAAGCAGAGTCGTTCGTCCGTCCGTCCGTCGGTCGTCGCGCGAGCTCGGGCCGCAGTGTGCGTGCGTGCAATCCGGTGCCGAGCAGTGTGCGTGCGTGCGTTCGTGCGTGCGCGTACCGGTGAGAGAGCAGCGGCGGCGGCGGCGGCGGTGGCCGACTCATTCCAGAGGCGGCAAACGCAGTCAACAAGTAGGTAGTGCCGCGCGACGTCTCCGCCGACCACCGGTAGTTCGTACTGTTTATAGTAGTGACTTGTACGCGCGCGCGCGACTACGACGTGTGTTTCACGTTTCGTCGTCCGACCATCATCGTTCGTTGTGCGTCGTGGTGTTAATACCTAATAATTCGAAATTCGTCGCAGGTGCTCCCCCGTGTACGAATAGTGCGTGCTGTAGCAGTGCCGCGCCCCCCCCCCGCGAACATCGGAATCGTAATAATATTAAAACCGTCTTCGCGACTGTTGTGCGTTTTCGGTCAGTTTCCTAAGATTTTTGCCGCAGAGGATTTTTTTTCTGTTTGCGCGCGTGCGTCTGTGCGCGACCGCTCGCTCGTTGCCCGCCCCGCCGCCGACGCGGGTTTTCCCGGGAACGTGCGGCCCGTTGTGATGTTCTGAACCGACCGCGCCCGCACCACTTTGAACGCGCGCGCGGGGCGATGGTGACCCGACGAACGCCGGGCACGGTGGCGGCGGCGGTGACGTTGCGCTCGGCGCACGTCTTGGCCGCCACTGCGGCGGTACTCTTGCTGGCAGCCGCGGGATACGGTCGAGACGCCGGTGAGTTCGACGACTTTTTATTCCCAAACATCAATATACATATTATTATTATTATTATTATTATTATTGTCGAACACCGGATTGGTTTTTTTTCTTTTCAATGTTATCATTATGGACGTTATAAGCGTCTATTTAACGTAAACTTTGATACGGCCAAACGCGGTCACCTGTACAACGACTCTGGTCGGGTACCTAGGTGTATCGCTAATTATTGAGAACGAAATATAGAACTGCGGGCAGGTAATGAGAGAAACGGATTGCGTTGTGTCCCGTGGGTTACGTCGTAGTCGCTACAATAATAATGGATATGTTTTGTACGTCTGGCGTGGATTATAAACGCGCGTGAGTTTGTCGTCGAACACTGCGGAGGGATCCGCTGATTCTGATACAATTACATCAATCAACCGCCCGCGGGGTCTCTTATATTATACTACTACTACACTGTTATATTATATTATTATGTTACGAGGAGACTAGTTTTTTTATTTTTTTTTTTTTTTTATTATTATTTATTATTATAATCATCATCGTCGTCGTCGTCGACGTCGTAACTGAGGTCCTGCCACCGCCACCTACTCCGTGAATCGTTTACTGCGCGGCCGCCGGCCGGCCAACGATTTGAATATACGTATCCCAACAACAATGTAACGCGTTACGACTGCGATATTATCCGTGTATTGTGTGCGTACCTAACGGAAATCGCGCCGGCGGTGCTGCGGTATTCAACGTATACGATCCACTGAAATACTGGACTTACAGATTCGTTTTTTTTTTTTTTTTTTGGTGTTGTAGAAAACTGAGACAGAAATGCACTGTCGTGGCCATAAAAAAGCACTAACAAAATTATATTTAAACATTTTATCAAGTCGCGTGAACTTATTGATATGTTGTATTTAACTGATATAAAAAAATTTAATCTCGCTTCATTGTTCAGTTTTTGGGAGGGACAAATCTACGGACAAGGTTAGAGTTTACCGATGTTTGACTGAAAACGAATTGTTTGAATGCCCCCCTGTGCCCATTTCTATTAGCCCCCCCCCCCTATGGCAGGTCGTCCGGTTGTATATTGTGTATGAGTGCACGTCGATCGTCGGTGCTGGTTGTGCAGGTGCACGGTTTGTGTATTATAATTTATAATAATATGAATATGAGAAAAAAAATTGCACCGCTACTCTGCGATAATTGATAGGTATAACTGCCTCGATAAACTCGTTATTCTTCGATACGGGATACTCCTCACCGATTGAACTTCGAAGTTCACCGATGATTATCTCTCATTATAGATTACCTAATATGTAGGTGTTATAATAACATTATTTCTTTATAGTTATTCGCGAGTTTGTTTAGGTTTCAGTGATGATTTATTACTTCTAATATAATAGTCTTCTATTCAATTTATCGTTAGCATTTATATGTCACAACAATATCACGAACCAACGTAATGAATTTAGAAGCACAATGATTTTACAAAGGAATATTCAGGTTGTTTGTTAGACGAGTTTGATAGGTATGGAATATAATAACTGTTAAAGTGTTAACTATATTATGTATTAGTTGAAAATGTCACGCTGCAACTTATAATCATAATTTATTATTATGTATTTTAATCATCTATAGTAGTTACTAAATATAGTATAAAAATATAACTTTAAAAGCAAACTAGTGTAAAAAAGACATTTAAAAGTTAAATATCAAACTTAAAATAAAAAATTATAAAACAAATTATCTTGATTTTGAAATATAATAGTATTAATATGCATATACCTATGTTGTAGGTGTGTTTTTAATTGTACTTACTATAAAAGTAGCTTTTTAAATGTTAGTTATATATATTTTCTGATTTTGCGTATGTGGGTTATTTCACGCTTAGTGACGAATAATGATATTTGGTCTTAAAACTGCGGGCTGTTAACATGTCACAAAACGATAATAACAAATCCGATAAAGAATAAATTAAAAAGTTTAAACGTTTCGCGATTTGTTTTTACAAGCTTAAGTAAACAATACAGACCATTTTTTTTTTAAATCTCAAATTAAATGTAATCATAAAAATCACTGACAAAGGGTTTTTGAAGAGGCGGATTACAGATAAAAAAGTTGGTTTTCAGAAGTTTCAACAACTAAAAACAACAATTTTTACTAACATACTTTCACACGTGCAAATAACATTGTGGTTTTATCTTTTAAGTAGGTATGTTAAGAGTTTAAGACCATATTATTTGCTGACTATTATGTTATTACACTGGTATCGCAGGTTTTCTACTTTATAGTATTGTGCAAATACCTAATTTAGTTATTTATTTTTCGCTCGTTATTATACCATTCAATGTTTTTTTCACAATAGAACGAAAATTAAATAATGAATTTCATTTTTAATTGTTCGTTTTTTTCTGTCTTTCTTTTTATTTTTTTTTTTCCATTACTATTTTAGAGCCTGTAATCGATTCGTGAATACTTGTGGACAATTATCGAGAATAAAGTTTCGTTTTAAATCTGTATTTTGAATTCAATGTAGATCATAGTAAGATGATTTTTAAACGTTGCGATACGTACGACTATTATTTTAACATTGTTGTGAATAAAACTATAAAACACGTCGGACGATCAAATCTACATATTATATGATTTATGATCTCGGCTATTGTGCACTCTAAGGTTAGACTTAATTCGCGGTGTATGATGTATGTGTGAGACCATTATAACTTCTTTGTTCTATGGTTATCGTCACTCTTAGACCGGATAAAAACTTCAAAATATAATCCACATTTTCCTAATATAGCTGTATATTTTTGTTACCATGTGGATACGAGTTTTCATTCCAGTGCACACGGTACCGCGACCGACTGGAATCATCTGTTTTCCGTTTATTCTCTACCTGTGATGACGAAGAGGAAAGATCACACGGTGAACAGTGTTGTAGCGAATGACGACAACGCTTCCCCTCTACTCTTAATACCTAACTCTTAGTGTATCTTGGCTCGCCCTCGTAATGCGACTTTATCACTCTTCGTATGGTGTTAACGAGTGAACGATGTACACAATGATAATTAATATAATATGAATCTTTGGGCCCAACTCAAGAACAGCACGGATTTAAATGACGATTAAAAAAAACCGGTCAATACCGTTAGGTACGGGAGTACTAGTCAATATTATACTGGTTTTAGTTACAATGAGTAGTGGAACGAAAGAAAAAACAATACACAATAATTTTACGAGGAAAACGGTAGTTTTTTTTTTTTTTTTTTAAATTTAATTCATAGTTTCTGCTTATTACACTTGGTATAGTTTTACATCCTAATTCTGAGCAAACAGGTATATTCTAAACATGATAGTCGTTCGTCGCAGTAACGCGTTACAACAACGACGAATATTGTAATAACACGTACACGATCTTGTTTATCTATACCGTTATAAAATATTAACGTAATTGACTATAATACTTAAAAACAATACGAATTTTTCAATATCATAATATAATCGTAACACAGTAGTTTAAACAATCACCACAAATTTGCAAATTTTTTTTTTCAAATCGTTTATGGTGTTTAAACGGATGATATGACAAAAAAAAAAAACGATTTTATTATTACCTATATATTTATATTATATACGTCATGTATTATATTCGATCGTTTAATCGTTTTAATATAATATTTTACTATGATTTACCTTTACACGGAGAAACGTATTATAATTATTATTTGACCGTAAACTATTGTTATAATATTTTAATATCGATCGATGTGTTTAATTTATTAATTTCGGATTTAGAAAGCGGATATTAATACGCCGATATGATAATTATGCGTTTGTTTTTCTCCCGTATATTCTTATAATTTTCCGAGTGCCTTTGCACGGTTGACATGTCAAGTGTTTCAATGTTTTGTAGTTGGCGTGTCACCAAAAAACCCACCGTCGTACGGTGCTGTTTGGAGAATAATAAACGTGCTGATAACGAGAACCTATACCTAATCAGTCTCAATGGCCTATGCAATTGGATTTCTTTCTCGGAACGGGTTCCCGGGACAACCGGTTTTTCGCTAGCCAATATAATAACGCCGCCGCCGCACACACGATGACGTGCTTTTTCCCCGCGAGTCTTATTGCGCATGCGCGCGCGCGCGCACACATTGCGTATTCGAAAAAATTACATTGCACTTACGGCACGAAAACCATGACAATTTTTTTTTACCACGAAACTATCAGACTTCAAGTCTTGGAAAGGGCAAGGTAAACCGGCTGTTTATGTATTTTTTTTTTTCCTGTGCTTCCCATTGTGACGCCCCAGCGTTGATTTCGTTTCGTTTACGTTTTTTTTTTCCCCTCCGACAATATCAAAGTATGTATTACGTCTTTATACGCATTAACGACGACAATAATGCACGAAGCTATAGGTTGTGCGGGGTGGTTTTCGAACAGCAGGTCATAAACAACATAGTATATATGCCTATTACGTTTGTATTGTACGTATAGTGTATCGCGAGGATTTGACATTTTCTTAAGTATATAATATTCGTTATGCACCACCTTTTGTGTACTGCACTGCTGACTCACACACATAGCACACACTCCGATATTAATCCTTAATCCGACCAGGATTATTGCTTTTTTTTTTTTTAGCCATAGTTTACGCTTCCTGTAAGAAGGTTCTTGTCGTGATGGTTTTACTGTGTGTAACTAAACGACGAAGGACGTCGGTTACTTGTTATGTGGGGGAGGCTCTCGCAGCGTGACAAACGTTGCTGCTGCAGCAGAGAGCACATAGTGAGTTTTTTCTCGTACGGTCTTGTAACACATCGTTACCTAAATACCCAATTCACTTTTTATAGACTTATTCGCTTATTTTCGGACGGAGAGATACGTACTCTACGATGTAATAATATATCATGTGGCAGTGTGCGGCACCTATATCGTGTTAACGCGATTCGGACGGCGGCGCGGAAATCCCGTTCGATATTGTCTGATTAATGGTAATTTTTTTAAAGGTAATTTCCGCGACGTACGAACGAAAAACAAATTATTTATTATGCGTCACGTACAACGACCATGTCATCCATAATATTATAATATATTTAAATAAAACAATATTTCTAAACAACCGCCCGCAAGTCTGTTTCAAATGTATATAACCGTATAATGGGTATAACTATTTGAAATAACGTTTTATACCTATACGATATTCTTGTCATAGTCTTGACTGTTGACGGTATTCGTAAAAAATTATATGCTTCTACTACGCATGTGTAGTAACAATGGGTGTTATCTATATAGTTAATTTTACAGAGTCGTATACTTGTATTATGACGTTGTGTAAACGTCCATTAATGTTCGGAGGGGCTTATTGCGAGAAACGATTTCGTATTTTTCCATATTTTGTACGACCATTATAACAATACATTTATTCCGACATGAGTATTCACACACAAACCTCGTTTTATGGGTAGGAAATCGAAGAATACGGTTTTTTCCTCTTACAGTTTCGCGCTACGATAACGCGCGAATAGTATACCATTTGGGCATTATAATAATATAATGTTGTATGTGTGTAACAAACGGGAAAAATGTATAAACAGTCGACCGTGAGATCTGTTATTATGCGTTTATGATATTCGCGTACGCGACTTCTTACTGAACACAAAGATTTATAGATAGTATAGGTAATAAAATCGCAACATGAATATATCTACGGGCTATGGGGTTCCTCTTTGCGTGCCGTTATATAGCTATAATGATATGTATGAATCGGATTGCGCAACATTGCGCTTATAATACATTATCGTTATTTGCAATAATTAAAACAAAACGTCACGATATAGGTGTTGTAGGTACTATTATTATAGGAGAGGAACGCGTATAGGACGAAATGGGCCTTATTATCAAAATTTTTGAGACGAATTATGATGCCAGCGTGCGTTTGCAAGTATTATTTTTACATACGCTATGGCATTTGCGGTATGCACGTGTATATAGCGCTTATATTATTTGAATTGACACAATGATCAACCAAAGATTTTTGTTCGAATGAAATAATACTAAGACATTTATGGTTAAGTACAGTTTTTTTTTATAACATAAATTGCATACCCTAATGATGAACAATAGCGTTTGTTGACGAGTCGGTTTCTTAGCGACAGACTTTTTATATTGATCGATTGATCACCTCCCCGCCCTCCACCTGCCTCTCGTCGAATGTAATATGCCAAAACTATGCAACGATTAAAATATTATTATTTATTTTCTTCGTCGGTACCTTCACTGAATTAAGACAACAATGGGTGTTCTATGCGCCCACGAAAATGTTTAGTATAATGTACTTCCTATTATGTTATTATACATCACGCGTGATCGGCAAAACAATCGGCTTACGAAATATATATGTGTAATATAATATTCATCGCACGTTGTATCCGGTTATTTTTAAAGGTTTTGAGCAAACATTTATTTACATCAATTTTTGATTCGCTACTTTTTGTACTAATGTACGAGTGTATGAGATGAACTTGAATATATTAGTTATTAATTAGGTACTTAATGCTCCTTATTTATTTATATTCTCTTTGACATTGCTTATCATTAGGTTTAATATTATGTTCATAAATGTTATGTAACTACTTACTCAAACGAGTAAAAATAAATTGTGGTAGTTCATACATATATTAAATTATTAACGATGATTTTTTATATTTCAAGGTGATCTTGTTTCTCTCGTAGATTCAATAGCATGAAGTTAACAACAAGAAATTCTTTTATTTTTTACTTTTTATGCAGTTTTTAAAATTCAATCACGATACGGTAATAGATTTTCGTCCGTTGACGACGTAATAAATTTTCATTTCATAGAGATGAATTGCGGTCACCTTCTATAGGTATCGCATTACTTGTTGTGAATACATAAATGATACGGACAAGTGCAGTCACGGTCAACGAAAATATGGCTGGCGAGAAATATAGTGGGGAGAGGAGGAAGAAGGAAAATAAACCTAACCTATACATACTATTAATTAATATCCTATATAATCGGAATTATGTATATAATATGTATGGCCCAATAATGCTCACGGTAAATTATATATGCTTAGCTATAGAGTATAGACTGAAGTTAATACATGAGTTATTACTATGTATTGTCTCGACTAATTGAATATAATATATTGATTACAATTTACACGCAATACTAATTAAAATTGGCCAAGAATTCATAATACCTATTTATCTACGTGTCATTATTTCCCAATTAAAAGACTTGCAATTCTTACTATTTTTGTATTTAATGAAAATTTTTAAATTGATGTCTGAAGAATACTCAATAGATAACAGGTATGGATGGAGTAATTAGCATATTAAATAGTTAAAGAATACAAAACTAAAATGAAATAACTTACAGGTAACTAATTAAATATATTTAAATATTGTTAATGTACGTTTATTGATGTATGTTTAATGTTTACATAGTTATTGGAAACGAAAAATATTCGATTGAATAATTCTTAAAATAAATTTTTATATGTTAATATACTTTTAAAATTATTAAATTTGAATTTTAACGAATTTGAAAATTGTTGATGACCCTTAGAAAAAGAGTTGGTTAGAAATTAAGAAATTGATAGGTACCTACACTTTTCACCAGCTACTACTGATTCTGAGTATTCTTAATTTTGTCTTCAAGTCTTACAAGATACTTTTTTACATCGATCAAAATAGCTTGTTTGTTAGAACTGAATGTCTGTTGAGAAATAATAATAGTTTTAAAATTGTCCGTGAAAATATTGCCCTTTTGTACCTAATAGTAGGTACCTTCAGTGTTAAAAAAAATGTTGTATTGTATTTACTTTAGATACATACCTACATTAGAGTAGCTGTGTAAAGCTATACCTCTATAGTCTATAGTGACTATACACTAAGTGCGATTACTTGTACATTTGTTTCTGTATCACGAACTGTTGTTACTAAATATATCGAGTAATGTTAACCTGAGTTTTGTTATTGAAAAATGACACTCGGACATTTATTTATTTCCTATATGCTGTAGACTCGACACTGTATGTGATAATAATCGACCGATGACACACTTACGGTGGCGTCGGGTTTACAAAACAATTCAATTTTACCATTCGACGTATGAAGTATACAAGAAGAAAAGTCTACAAGTGTGTCACGCGGACTAAATTATTATTGTTATTATTATTAGTTATTACTATCATATATTCATGTATAAAATAATATCGTTATACTGTGGTCTGATATGTGCTTGAAAAAATACAAATGTCAATGTAAACATATATTTTTAGGATATTAAAAAAAAAGTTAATGAGCCTATTTTATGTATTGAAAATTACAATGAGATTACATTTAGATTTTTTATTACTTTATTTTTATCTGAGCGGACATTGTTGTTTCGACGAAAAAACTATTTAAAATTTATACCTATTCAATTTTTTCGCTATTGTTATCAGGGTAGAAATATAGTGTTTTATACTAGTTTATTTTCGAAACCGTTGTACAATCGGATATCCGGTCGGTCGGTTTGTATGTTCGATGTGTGTCAGTGGCGACCGTGAAAATCGGACTTGTCCACAACGCACGCGGGCCACTGGAGAAGGGGTGACCCAGTTATTGGCCATGAAGAGATCACCAAAGCTTAACGATAAATACAAATTTATAAATACATAATATTGTACATGTTCATACTACAATAGTATGCTGGTATTATTAGATATACACAAGTATAATATTATGTTAACATATTATTTCTACCAATAATATATTTAATATTATAATATGCACCTCATATTGTATATTTTTTTTCAATTATATTTTACCGGCAATGTGTTTTCAAAAGTATTTAACCTACTTTTTAAATAAATTCATGCGTTGTATTTCGGTTTTGAATAATGATTTTAAAATATATATAAAAATAGTCGCTTTGTTGGCTATGTTATTTTTTTCTAAACATATAATATATCAGTTAAGACTCACGTAGTATCGATTTAAACGAAAAAGTAAACAATTCCTACGCCTTATCTAAGATGATAATACATAAATTTAATGTTTAATGATATATCATGATACAGTTAAATTAATCAAAGCAATCTAAAGTATTTGTATTGTATGTATATTAATACACCTAGCTATATGTACCTAATAAGTAGAATCAAATCAAGTTTTAAATAGAAAATATTAAAAAAACAATTTTTATTTTAAAAACAACATTTTTATATTTTTATATTTCTCGTATTTTAATAAGGTTGTTACTAATATTACAGTACTTAAAAAAAATCACTACATTTAGACAATATATTAATATTTAATAATAACCTATGGAATATTATGTATTATGCCTAGATATTTTTACATTTAGGATTTTCATTTTTTATTATAAATTGAATTATTGTTACTATTTAATCAGCAATATTTTTAGTTTACGTTTGCTGTGGGTTAGTGGGAATAATTAAGTAAAACTAAACATACCGCGTGGTTTAATAGTAACATATATTTCAACATTTTTTTTTTATTAATTATATTTTATCAATATTCGTAATCAGTTTTAATTACTTCGTTAGATTTCATAGAAGTCATAATGATACTTTTACTTAATGGATTAACTAATTATTTACAATTAAGCCAAATATTTATAACTTTATAAGAATAGTTACATGGAAAAAGCTATTAAAAACTATAGTCTACCTATATTTATAAAATAAATAATATAATAATAAAAAAAAAAATAATAATCAACTAAACTTGAACTGTTGAACGTAACTTTGAAAATTATATGCTTGTATAAGACACATTAAAAATATGAATGTGTATATATTGTATAACGATATAAAAATGATTCACAATAATTAATTATAATTATTTAGTATAATTTTACCTATAGGTACCTATATTATTTTTGAATATTTAAAAAAGGTTGCTATAAAATTTGGTATAGTTTTTCATTTAAAATAGCTTATACAAATAATTTTATATTAATTGTAGTCTACAAAACATAAAATAAATCCTAGTTGTGCCACTGCAGTAGGTATATAATGATTTAGTTAAAATTTTAATCAGCGTATGATGCATTGTCCTTTATAGATTTTACACACTTACGTAGAAAACGTATTTATTTAAATAATATTTCCTATTTCATAAGTGATGAATAACATAATAGATAATATATTTTTTCTTGAAAATTATATATGATGAGATTTTATGACTGAAACAAATAGTATTTATTATTTTTACTTGGATACTATTATTTTGCATACAAATTAAATCATTAGCTTACTTTACTACTAACACAGTAGAAATATATAAATCACAAGTATTATGAGATTCAATTTTGGTTTGGTCATAGTATATGTGATTGATTGTGTGATGTGTCATCATTTTAACTACTCGTCCGGTTCTTTTTTGTATACATGTATATTGTATACACATTACATAAAACCCTATTAGGTTATTATATTTTGTACTGTACAGAAAGTAGATTATGGTACATCTCCTATTATATATTCGTATATACACGTACCTATTTACGATAGGTATAACCGCATGTTTTTGCGTTGTTTTTCTCGTCTAATTTTTTGACTAACCTCACAACGTTATTAAGTTAATACTTCGAAAAATGCCAATGACGAATATTGTAATTCGATTAATAATTTACAAGAAATCATTCAAATTATCAAGTACTCAAGGTATTTGTTTTACATATAAGAATGCTTTTGTTTTTTTTTTTATACTTTTTGCTTAATCAGTAATCAATAACTATACAAATTTTTCATAAGCTATAAAATAACATTAGTACCCGAATAATAATAAAAAAATAACTGATGGAATTACAAAAATAAATAAAAATATTAGTAGAATAATTATTGTTGGATTACGTATGAATTAAGATCCACTTTTAAAACATCAAATATGGTCGAATGTTAAAATATTGAACAATTTGAACAACTATTTATAATAAATTATGTCCATATTATAATTACATTTATGGTGTGTTTACTAAATTATAAATGAGAGATAAGTTTTCTCAAAAAGTTTTGTATGTTATATATCTATACTGAATTGAAAAAAATATTAAATGTCTGTGCCAAAAAATATGATTGTTGTTATTTTATAATCCTATTGATTTCTGTATTATATAGATTAACGGAACTTATAAAATGAATCATAATATATTATATATTTTATAAGTTTGATTTCAAACAAATCCACTAGATTAAAAATGATGCAAATCAAGTGTTTCACACGTAGATGTAAATTTTCCATACTGCTACGTGTTACTAAAAAGCGAGTGGATTTTTTTGTTTTTATGGAGTTTACATTTTTTTTTTTTGGTTTGGTGTGTGTTATTAAATCTCTATGATGAGAGTTTACTCGATGTGCACTGTGCAGTGTGAATTTTAACAGTAATTGGACAAAGAACGGTCGAGTCGTTTATTTTTCTCATCTGTTCTATAAATTATTATACAACTTATTACGTTTTGAGGAAAAAGCGTAATTATTATATGTGTGAAAAAAAAGACAAACCGAAAGATTTCGAAAGTCATTATATTTTGATATAGGAGAACGGCGGCCTTAGACCGCACATGAGTATAGTACCTATAATATTCCGTTTCAAAACACTTTGAATTTCGAGCTCCAAAAATGTGTTATAATAATAATCGACATTGATTAGGTTACACGTCGTACCTACCTATATATGATATTATATTATGCACGCCGGTTGATTAAATCTCGGCTTAATCGTTGCGCAGTATTATAAAGCTGATATTATTATATTGTTTAGTATATATAGGTATACAATATTAATGCGTCGAGGAGTTAAACAAACGAAAAAGTAACTTTAACTGGCATCGTTCAATGGTGTTAATTATGCATATAATATGATGTTCGGCGGCGTAAGTGAGTTATAAGCTCGTTGTATAATACGCACGTAATTTTACTATACTACAGGTGGTATAACACCATCATAATATCGTAGCGCACGGAGCTCCACCGTAATTTCGTCCCTTTTTTAATTGAACTACATATTATTATTGTTATTGTATTATATTATATACCGAAATTGAATTCCCCGCCGGGGAACCGTTTCCAATTAATTACGCGATAAAAAAAAAAAAAAAAAGTCTGTATAATTATTCGGGTTGGTGAACCCTTTTCGAACGGTGTGTGTGTGTGCGATCGCCGCGTCAAGGTCGAAACCGCGGGGTACACGCATCGCATACTTTCGTACACCGTACGCAGTGCGTACAAATTATTATATTGTGTGTACGCACATAATAGACGCGAGTCGACGGCTTCTTTGTACGATTATTATTATTTTTATTATTAATAATATATAAAACACACCTGTGTGTGTGTGTGTGTAGACGATGACGTAGACAACGCTCAAACGCACTCGTACACCACCGTTATCAACGGATCCTTCTCATAGACGATGAGATTGCCTTTGACTGAAGAATGCGAGTAAGCAATTTATTTGTACAACACGTATAGATGCATTAAAAAAAAAAAAAAAATCGTACACGTAAGAAATGAAATAAATATATAGATCGTGGATATAGGGTGATTCACCTATAGTACGCTCATTGCTCACCCTCCGTTTTTACTTTTTATAATGCATTATTTATTTAAATTCTGATTTTTGGACTTTTTTTTATATGTGATCCTTCAATTTTTAAATATTATGTTTTCAATTACTTTCATTTTTATATAATTAAGTAGCTTCTTATGTGACAATACAAACTTTTATTTCTAAAATGAGAACATTGAGAATTATTTTCTCTTTTTCTGTGAATTATTTAACAGATGATTGTTTTTTTTTAAATATTGGGGTATAGCTTATATCTGAGTTGAAATTTGAATTAGTAGTTTCCGAGTTTCATATTTTAATACACCAAAATTTTCAAAAAAATATTTTTTTTTTAACAATTAACAATAAAACAGAAAACTTAGCATTTGAAAACAGATGTTTAATACAAAAAATCTAAGTATATTTCAATATTTAATTTAAATATGACAATGTAAATATATAGTTTATACAAATAAACTAAGGTGGTTCACATCCTTACAAGATTATTTTAATGTAAATAGTGTAACCGTGAGAATATATAATATTTAATACTACTTATATGCTAGCATTGTGTTATAATTTATAATATATAACTTTGATATAAATATATCGTATAATATATTGGTATCATGACAAAAAATGTGGTATAATTTTAGTACCTACTTCAAAATTTCAAAAATCAAAATTTGAATAAAAGGCATTATTAAAGGAAAAGAAGGGATGTGTGAATATATTTTACGAATCACTATATACTAAATATCACTATAAGTATGTCCTTTATATACAACATATTATTATCATGCAGGCGTCTCGACGTACGTGTACAATATAAATCATTGCAGGATCATGGGTCAATCGATTTATTATAATAATCGCATACGACGATATAATATATAGGACACTTTGGGTCTTAGCCCTTAGGTTTAAATATATTATATTACTGTGTTGCCATTGCCCATATAATGCTATTTTGGTCGTTCTGTGATGTTGGTAATGATATCCCCAGATACTTTTCGATTGATGATCGATCGCCGTCACAGTGATGGCGTGGCCTTTCGCCAAGTAGTAGACGTTCAAAGAATTTTTCGCATCGCTACTTGGCGGAAAACGAGTAGAAAGAAAAAACACCAGATAACTCTGCAATAATCGAATTAGTTATATTGTCGGTCGTTCTGCAAACGAGAATCATGACTAATCTGTAACAGATCGTCGCCAAGTTTCCGTATCGGTAAATTCTAAGCTCGTTTATATATACGATATATCTATATATCTATATGCGTGCGTGTGTATTGACAAGACGTTGGCTGGGTGCCTCGTAAGTCGTAGTGACAATTTTTCAGCGCTAAATGTTTTACATCACGATTGAGGCATTTTGTTGCACCGTATAAATGTTTAATATAATTATCCTTACGATTATTATGTTTTGCGTAGGTATACAGCTTGAAATAGTATAATAAAAGCATTGGTCCGTAACAATGTAACACGTACGTCCTACATCGACTATCTACTATCCTCCATCCTACTTGTACAGTCACATACAGTTTCTCAATTTCTCATTATAGGTATTACCTATAATATACGGATTTGTTTGAAGACTTAAGAATAAACCAATTTCACAGTGTACGAGTGTTGTGTTCGAGCATTATATAAAATATTATAACTACGTCATAAAAATGATTGTGAGTTTCCGTTTGCAAAGGTTATTTTTATAATAGTCAATTCGTCGTTCTATTTTGGCACATACATGTATAATATTGCAATTTAAGAAAAAAATTGCTCACGGTCTTCAATACAATAATTATTATTTTGATTGTGCAATATTGAATCTGTCTGGCATGTCATTTGTTGTGGCCGTGAATAGGAAGTTATGTATATCGACCGGAAGAATGTATTTTAAATGTAACAACGCGTTAGCGAAACGAAAATATCTTTCAAACTTCTGCTTGCGTATTTTTGTCAGACATTTTCGTCCGAGTGACAAGATTATGATGGTTCCGTTGCACGTTATACATCAATTATCATTTTTGGTAGCACTTCCCGCACTCGTATTTAACATAATATTATAACATCCACAATATACGACACAGCTTATTCTTCGTAACAATAATAATCATATTAATAACACGGCGACCTATAAATTTTAACAACCGCTGGACCGACGGTGTGTGCGTATCACTTAACTCTATAAAAAGAAGTGTCTAAACTAATTCTTCCGGCCAATTTGGTGGTCATCGCTCGTGTGCGAAAGCCCCCAGGTCTTACAATAATAACGTATACTATGTATGTGTATGATAATAATAATAATCGTTGACGCCCTCCGGTGGCTGGAAGAAATACATTTCGTTTGAACGGCTGTCACTTCGTCAGGTTGTTGTTAAAATAATATTATGATTAAATTATTTTACTTCATTACAGTTATTATATATTTTACTCAGATGTAATGATAAAATCTTCGTTTCACCGACGATAGTGATGACACTATTTAGTCCACCGGGTTTAGTGAAAAATCGCGCGCTCTACGAACACGGTCGTTGTGAGTGCTCACAATCGAATTGTGACGATCGGAATCATTCGGGGTTCTGTATTAAAATAAAAAATAATGTCGATATAATTATTTATGACATTTATGTAGATGAAAACGGGTGGTATGGGTAATATGTAATATGTGTTGCAAGCAAAAGTAAAAATCGAGAAATCCATAAAAAACGCGAATTGCAGTTCGTGGACTCCATGGTACCTGAGAAAAACATCATATTTCGACTATTGTCTGGGTAAACCTAGTTGTATTCAAGATTATTCGGGCTAAACCGAAGACTGATAAAAACTGGAAACTGTACATTTAAATATTTCACAGCATTATTAAGTATAAAGAATAAAAATGCGTTAGAAATATATTTTTATTATTAAATCAAAATATGCTATTTTAGGTATATATATAATCAATTTATTCGATAATAATTAGTTAGTGAATTTCTTTATAATTTTTTTTTAAATTATTAGAATTAACCTTATAACAGGACTATCGTGATGAATGTATAGTATACAATTATTTCTGTACAATAATAATTTAAAATTTTATCGTTATTTATTTGTAATATTTAAAAAACCTGTTGTGAAATATTTAAATGTACCTACCTATAGTTACTTTGGTTTTGCTAAAATAATGTTGATCACAACTAGGTTTGACTGGGCAAAAAGTTTTAGTTTTCCCAAACATTTTCTGAGGTTTACCGCTTTCGAGTTTTACTCGAAACATATAATTATAACATAATAATATGTTGTCAGCGTAACGTTAAGCCCGTTAGGTGTTAACGCGTTTTATTTTTCACCCTGTCCACTTGGCTTGCGAGGCGTGGTAGTCATTGTCGACTTGACTGGAAGCCAAAATGTCACTGATCCGTGACGATCAAAACGCCTCTTCGAAACGATAAAAATTAAAATTCGAGGTAAAAATTCATAATTTCAATTTAAACATGTATAATACAAGAAATGAGGGTACCTATAAATTATAATTTAAAGGTATTTCTGCAGTCATCGTTACGTTGTACAGTGACTTTATTAGCCATTAATTTGTTTTAGGAAATATTTTTTTTTGAATATAGGTACCTATCCATAAAAAATCATGTCGAAATAATAATATGTGAATTATGCATTTACGATACATTTTAAAACCACCGCGATCCCAAAATTGGGGTCGTGGTCTGAGGTTAGAATGAATCACTGAATGAGTGAGTAATAGTATTTTTATTATAACTATGTAATCTATTATTAACATATAACTTATTTGTTTGAACTTTATATAAATTAGTCATCGGTTCATACGTATTAATATGAATTAACAGGTAAATACTGTATGAATTTAGAGTATTTTCTATACGGATTTTTAAATCATAATTTAACAGGTTATATAAATATCATATAGTAGGTACTTTATGTTATACAAATATCGAGTTATATTTGAACATTATTATGTTGGGTAAAAAGTTAAAAAAGTGAGTAGGTTTTTGGATCAATAATAAGTTTTATAGTCAATAAAATATGAGTTTTTATAATTAAAAATATATTACTATATAATAATTAAATTAAATACATAAAATTAATGCATTTATGTATGATTAGGTTTTATAACATGTTTCGTGATACTATTTTATGCACGCACAGAGGTATAGAAAACTAAAATTAATTTTATTAAAGTAGAGGCATTAATAATTAGAAATGAGTGGTTAACCTTTGATTATCGAAACTTGTATAGTTCATGTCAATTATTTTGTTTTTTTCAATCATATTAAAGTGAATGAATTATTATGATGACATGTAAATATGTAATTTTGTCCGAATTCATATATTATTATAAAACAAGTGCTGTTTTATTGGTCAATTAACTGAAAAAGATAATATATTAATCATTATTAATTAATTTAACCTAAGTTCCTTATTTGGAGTATTTCTAAATAATCGGTTAATATTCATAATACTATTAACTATTAAGTTGTAATGTATTGTACGTAACAGATAATAATATGCAACTATAGATAATAATTAACATAAATGTATACAATTTCTGAAAAATATTATTAGTCACGGAATGTTCATATTGCTTATTTTGCAGCTTTGCCTATTAGGCCGAGAAGTCATGAATTATATTGGCATTTCATACTTAAACTACAAATTTTTTAATATAAAAACAAAATTATGTTTAGAATAGACAACAATTATGACATGTATTTGGTTATTGTTAAATTTATAGAACTATTTATGTCTGAGTAAAATCTTAAAACGTAATTTTGTTGAAACTAATATAAAAAAATCTTTCTTTTTTCCATTATTCCTATGTAGGTACTCATCGAATACTAGTCGTTCCACTATGACTCTGGTAGAAATTATATTGAATAATTTAGACATTTTAATAGTCTTAAAATTCATTAGAAAATTAGAATTTCAAATTTTCTATAATATAAATTAAGGTTTATATTTGATGTTGAATTAATTTATAACAGCTTAAAAATATGTAGGTAAAATAATATATTTTTTTAATCGTAAACATTTTTATAAAATAAAAAAAATTTTAAATTTATATTGGTTTTTATTAATTCTGTAATATTTATGGTTGAAATTCTATTTATATTGATTTGTACTTCGAATTTCTAATAAAATTATTTTTGTAATGTTATTTGTGTACATATTATAAAAGCGTAATTTGAGACGGAGAATGGGAATTTACACACTAAAATTTGATGGAGGATTTTGCTAAAATTTTACTTTCTTATAATAGTTATAATCTCTACCTAATTGGATATTATAACATTTATACTATAATATCATAAGGCCGCGAAGAGTTTGTTTGTTTTTTTGTTGAACCGCTATCTTTGAAACTACCCTATCGGATTTGATAGTCCAATTCTTAAGGAAAGTAATAGGTTATTTAACATTAAATTAAAAAGCCGAGCAAAAAGAAAAAAAGTCTGAAAGAATTTTAAATTAAACAGTGGGTGTAATCGCGAGGCATAGCTATTATAAATATTATTAAATTGATATTGTTATTTTTATTTTTTCATACGCATTTTATAAAATAAATGAATACACATTTTAATATAAATTTAACGCAAAAGTGTGATGAAATGTTAGTGCATTTAGCAATTTAATTATTGTATTGAAAATAAAACAAAAATTAGGGTTAAACTTAAATCGTTTTTTTTTTAAGTTTGAGAATTCTAATATCGAGTACCTATTACGAATTGGTCATAATTTGAATCATATAAAAGGTGGCCTTTTTTACGATCAACGAAGTGCACGGAGACAGCTAGTATAATATATATAATAATATTAATATATATATAGGTACAGTGTACATATTTTTTTTTAAAGCATTATGTTCTTAAAATATTATTTTCTGTGTGCATTTTATGTATAATTACTAATTTGTCATTAAAAATACTTATGTATATTCAAATAAGTAACTCCATTTAAAGTTTTGCTCATCATAATTAAATGAATGGCATACTTGATGTTTGTATTTTTCACTAATTTTATGATTCTTCAAAATATCAACGACCTAATCCGTTACATATATTATATAAAGTTATTACATGTATGATAGGACCAGATTAGTGTGTAGATGACGTAAGCACAAACCTAAGGTAGTAAGGTGCCAATAACATCGTTTTGGAGAATAATCAAATATTATATTATAATATTATAATATTTCTAGCCTTCTTGGTAAATATTCATAGATTACTAAAGGTAAATATTAGGTATGTCTTGACTCTTGAATAATGCAGTAAAATTAATTTTCGATTTACACAAATGAAAATTTAAATATATTTTTGACGGAATAGGTAAATAATATTTATTCTATTTTTCATGGCTCCTCTCAAATAAAAACCAATTACTCAAGTCATTCTATTGTATTACAAGTATATGCATTTTGGTTTATAATAGAAGAACACTTTTCTTACTCTGCTAGCTGGTATTCATATTTCATATTATATCGGCGTTGTTTGCAGCATATTTAATATTTATAGGTAACTGCTAACAAATAACAATAATCCAGATCAATGTACGGAATATATCACGTTTAAACTTAAAACTGCCAAATAATTTTAATTTTACCGCTATAGGCATCAATTCTAGTATGCGTATATAGTAATTACACTATTAAAAAACTTTAGAATGCTGTACAATATACCATAAACCATAATCGACTACAAGCGACTACCGGTTGTTACAATATGATGGGTTTGGTCGTTAGGAGGTATATGTATACCTAATACGCATCCAACTTGGTATTAATAATAATTTAATAAATTACTACGTCAACGATGATGATAATATAATACTAATAATATAGTAATATAGAATGCCTATACGAGTGAAATGTACAATATCGATGAAAGAAAGTGGCTCATTAACGAGGGTATTATTATTTTAATAATTATAGGACGCGTTTTTTGTACACTTTTATTATGTTTACATTACATAGGTATAGTTTGTTTCAATGTGATTGTTTCCATCAACACTTTTTCAAAACAATGTTTTTTTTTTTTTTTTAACTACGATTTTGAATTATCATTGTACTTATATGAAAAAATAATCGTTATAGTAACTTCCACGAGAAAGTTTTGTTTTATTTGAACACAAAATTAAAATATACCTATTAAATATATTTTATTTCGTAAAATTAATTTTGTTAAATGTGAAATTATTCTTTATTGTTGTATATTTGTATATGATATTAAGTATTAAAGTTTGGTGTATCTACATTCTACACTGTACATGTACACACATGGTGTAAATGATGTGACATTTTGTATATTTTATGTATGCCAATATATTGTTGTTATGGACTATCAATGGTATTTGTATATATTATATATACTTACATAATAAATACTAATATTATCACGTATTTTATTATTTTGCATATTTTACTTATTTTACGGTGAAAGAGAATTATGATAAGTACTTTATTATTATATAATAGGTATATTATATAGTTTCGTGTGAGGTTTCCAAACGCTGCAGCTGCGGTCAGTGCGAGTGTCCAGTGATGCTGCTCTGCCCGCAGGACGACTTACATAGTGCGTCGCACTTGCTTTAATATAACGATGAACCAAGGACGTCCGTTATCGATCCATGTACGACGAATACATAATATTATAATAATATTATACACCGTATACATAGATGCAATTACCGAGTGTGCAAAGCGCACGCACTCACACATACTCGCGCACCCGCAATGACGTATTAAGTATTTTATTTTTCTTATAGTCACGCGGATGTTTTCTTTTTTCCTACACCTTCTTATTATTATTTCTCGCCTCTTGCCGCGCAATAGCGTTGTTGTCGGTCTACGATGACAATGCGAATTTCGGACGTTTTTACCTACCTGTCGCCGGACGACTAATCTTGCCGGGCAATTATTCACGTTGTTGAACACACGTCGTGTTTGTCGTCACACAACGACGATGCATCCGTGCAGGAATATGACCTCGTCGTGATTATAATAATTTTTATCTTTTATAATGCACATTTTATACATGTAGTTTTAGCACACGTGCGATAAAATTGCCGCCGTATAAGAGTTTGCTCAGACTGTATAATGACTTCGCTTCGTCGAATTTCCGTCCGGTATGTGGTCGGGGTCGTACAAATTACAATTGTGTGAGTATCAGTGTATAAACCTTACGCCACTGTCTCGACACTCCACACGCTCCCGCGAGACTTTACGCGACCTGTTCGTCGCCAATCACCCTCTATATGTATGGGTCAACGTCACGCGAGATTCAATTAGTTATCGTTGTACAACAACAATAATAATATGTGTAACAATAATGTCGAGAAATAGACTACCTATATGGAGTATTATATTGTTATTAAAAATATATTATTGATCTATAGATGGATATGGTATAGGTACCCGTCGAGATGTTTTGTATAGCCGACGGAGGACGCGCGTCATGTGTGCGGCGGAGTGCGGACGTCCTGCAGCGACGGCGACAGTTTGTTTACAATGTTTACATAGTGCGCGAGTCCTTGAGAGATCCAAGCGCGTGGCGTCCAAACCGATTTCGATCGACCCTCGAAAGCATTATTGTATCGACGGCGTCGGGGTGACGGGAATGGTCTACTTGTATAGAATAATGACTGACGATCATAATCTATAAGATCGGTCGTATGAATAACTGGCAACTTCCAGGGCTAGAGGGGTTTGAGAAAAGGAGCAATTATCCCGGGCGTCAAATTTTCGGGGTTGGTATGTGTAATTTTAATAAGATGTAGTGCAAAAATGATTATTATTATTGTTTTATTGTTTTTTTCTAATATACCTATACATTTTGCGAGAGCACCGCTTGAATTATTATTTGTTTTGGAATATATAATATATGCTCATAGTAAAACTTAAATCAATCGACTTAAGAACTAAAAGCGTCGCTGCCATTTTATATAATTTGTTGAAGCAATCGTTGGCCGTCTGTACATTACAATTTTGAAGTTGGGAACTAGGGAAGGGTCACAAGTCTGATATATCGTTGAACCAATCTATAATCAAAATGTCTAGTTTCGCCTATGTGCTTGCGATAATATCACCGTCGTGTATGTAATAGGAGGACCGTGCACGCTACACGAATAGAATTACGAAACATGCGGAATTCGTGTCTATTACGTGTCTATGATGGCTAATTGAAGAACGTAAATGCGCAATTGCGTACCAAATCGTAATTATAACGTAGGTGGGAGTACTATAATATATATGCATACGCCCGAATAGACGCGAACCCCACATTATAATTTAATATATTAAGCACTGTAGTTCTTCCGCACCTTTTCGTTTCCCGACAACGCGGTTTTGCGGTTATTAGACCCTCGGGCGCAAAGTTGGTCGATTCGTTTCGATGTATATTACTAATTAGTAATTACTATTATAATCTCGTGAAGAAAATCGCCTGTACGGCTGTGCGCCCTGCACGTCTGGTGCATTCGATACTCTACGCACGGTATATAAGTGCATACTATTGGATAATATTATATACAGGCTGATTCTTTTATCAAACAACACTCATTATTTAAAAAAGTATTGACTTTTTTCAAACATTTTTTTTCCAAATTTGTAGATTTACAATAGAAATCTATAGAATTGTATATTTTTTAAATATTTTTCACTCTTATATTTATTAGGCAAACAACTAGCAACTTTGATTTTTTAATGGTAACCTATACTTAAAATTTAATAAATGAATAAAGCTATTTTTTTTTTTTATTAATTATCGCGTTCAAATTTTCATTTTTCGTTAATTCGTTGATGAGATATTGCTCCTCAAAGTTGGGTGGTTTTGGTAGGTGGTTATTATGTGTAAATGTGTTAGGTACTGCTACTGTTATGCCTCGTCAGTTGTAGATACCGCAGCTATCAGGATTTTTATACGCCAGTAGCGAGTAGGCACAATGATTGTCACTATTATTATATTGGGTTCGAACGATATATCGTTAATATATCGAATTTATTACTTTTAACTTCTGGTCTTTATACCTATGCATTTGTTAAGTATTATTATGAGTTATGACCATTGACCAGTGCCGTGATCACCTTCAGTGGGGCTAACTGCACGGCGCCCAGTCAAATGGGTATTATACATTTAGGGGCACAACTTAAGCTTACTGTACGTCAGTACTAAGTACTTAAATTGATTTGAAAAGTGTAATGTTTTTTGTCTTGGGAAATAAAAATCCTAAAAGCGACGGTATCTACTGACGAGATATAACACATTTACACACATTAAACACCTACCAAAACCACCCAACTTTGAGGAGCAATATCTCATCAGCGGATTAAGCGGAGTTGTTAAGCTAGTTGTTTGCTTAATTAAATATAAGGGTGGAAAATATTAAAAAATTATACAATTCTAGAACAGCGTAAATCTACAAATTAAAAAATAAATCAATACTTTTTAAAATAATGAGTGTTGTTTGATAAAAGAATCACCCATACCATACTATGAAACACGAATACATAATATAGTTACAGTGCAATTGTATATATATTGTATATATAGGTACTTGAAATACTTGCACCTGATTCTAAGTACCTGCAGCAGTGCGCTTTGTATATTTTGTAAGTTTATTGTTTATTGCTTAACAATAATTTAACGAAAATAAGGTAAATATATTTACACGAATATACATAACGTCATATTGTAGGTATACAATATGTGTCTGGCGGTCGTAAACGAGACACGTCGTAGTTTCAACGATAAGTTCCCGAAAACATTTTTGTGCAAATCGCTCGAACGCAACAATTGTTATCTTAATATCGTATATACGCAGGCACATTCATCCGGTCGTTTTTGCTCTGAAAATATAACATATAAATATTTAAGCTTGAAACAGACTTGGTCTCGCGTGACGGACGTGTGCATTGCATATCAAAGTACCGTACAGTTTGTAGCAAAACTGCTGCTGCAGCGGGATTATAAAACACGATCGTGCGCGCGTATACTCATAAAATGACTATAGAAATATTTTGTGCTCGTTGTCGGTGCGGCACAGTATGAAAACGTTATTCATCACGGTCTTTATATATTTCGCGACTTTCAACGCACACTTTTGTCTCCTGCAGGCCTATTATGTGTACCATTCCAAATTAGAAATCATATTTTGTTATTTTAGATTTCAACTACTATGCGTGGTTCGTACACGGTGATTTGAAAACGGGAGTGAAATAAAAAACCGACCGTAATACCGTATCACGACCAATTATTATTAATATCCAGTGCTTTTCCCTATTTGTAGACCTAGAGCGCTACTTTTTTATACACGCTCGTTCGAAAATCAATAATAATCTATGCGTTGTGATTGCGTCACACCATTATTGATCATTATGGGGAAAGCACTATCAATAAGTTGGTATAGCTATTATAGGTATATTATAAAATGTATTTTGGTTCTTTCTATCCTAAAACGAAAATAGGCGACGCACAATCGGCGGCATCATGTGTAATAATAATCTAATGTATTATAATAATGACTTACAAACGCGTTTTGTGTGTTGTAGGCATGTCATATTTTGTAATGTTCCGTAATGTTCTGTGGTTTTACGCATGTGTTTTACGCTGAAATAAATGCAGTTGGACCGCAAAACCCACGGGGAACGTTATACGTGTTATAATAATATAATATACACACGCGTGGACCAAAAAACGTGTGTATTTAAATTGATGTGTTTTGACCGAGAGAGATTTGATTTTTCAGACGATCGTTTATCTTTATGATATATATTATCAGCTAAATATGTTTTAAACGAAGTGCGGAAACCGCTAAATCCGATACGACCTCCCAATGCATATATATATTATGTACGTAATGCGATTATTGCATATAGAATATTTATTGTAGTTGTAGATTAGCGGTTCTCAGCCTTTTTATTTCCGAATACCGGGATTGGTAAATTGGGTCCCGGAAAAAAAATGGTTGTAGGTAAGTTTAGTCCCGGAAAAAAAATATACAAGTTAAAATATATGCGGTTTTTATTATATTATGTTCTAAATAAATAATATATGATATAAATGATTCGTTTTGAAAGCGGTGAGTTGAGTCCCGTGTATAAAATGGTACTACCTATATACATTTCATTTTGAAATACTGTTACTCTAATGATCTAATAATGATCTTGTCGTTAATAATTTTAACAGAAAACGTTTGATATGGTTTTGAATGAACAAATAGATTCGATATTTTTAGTTTTATGTTGGTAACTCTAAGTCTTAAATCATTTTCTTTGTTCAATTATCTATACATAAATATTTTTATTTATATTAGTTTTTATGTAGGTATATATATATGTATATTAATAAGTGAGAAAATGTATTTTTACACAGAATGTTGATACAAATAAAATGATTAGAAACTGTAGAGATGTCGTGTAGATAAAGGCCAATCTTTAATGTTAATAAAATTTGAACTTTTATTTATTAATCGAGATTTTCATTTTTGATTTCTTATAAACGAGCTTTCCGCGTAACTCAGGTTAATCATTGCGGTAAATCTAACAAACGTATATTATAATATACTGTACATTATAGTGTCTCTGGCCGCCGGCGTTAAAGTCACCGTGACGTATTGTTGATATTCGATTTCGATAAGCGGCAAACGCGCGTTAATTAAAAACTTGGATTAAGTACTAGGTTTGTATAGAGTCATAGAGATAATAGACTATAGGTGTAAATAGGTATCGACTTTTATTATATCGATTATTATTATTATATGTTACAGTATTGTCAGCGGAAAAACGATAACCTTACTTTGTTACTATATGTTAAGTCTTGAATTTTTCTTTTTTTGATGATGATTAAAGAATCGTTTATTTTAAAATCCAAGTTATTTTTATTTTTTTCTGAAGATTTATATTCCAATTACCACCTTTCATCGTTCCATACCTGCAAAGTTCAAATAAAAATAAAGATACCAAAAGATTGTACTATAAAATAATGCGGATTAAGTTCGTATAGGTACTGTTCATTTTCGACGTGAACACTATAATGTATATTAAACCTCAATTTAAATCTTGGTTGTCAGCACTCATATAAAAATATACATCACGAGATAACCGAATTTACTGCTGCGCGTCCTCTTGAAGCGAGTTTTTTTTACCGTTAAACTTGTCAGATTTTTAGTTTATTTATTATATTATAATATTAATATACCTATAGCGGCATGGAAAAAACGGAAATGATTTACGTTATCGCACACTTGCCGTACTCTACATAATGTTATATACATAATTCAGTAGGTAATGGGTATGTAGGTACCTATGTATATTATTATTATTTTAAGTATACGATTTGTATCTAAATAATATTATATCGCTGTGTTTACGGCGGTGGCTTTGCGGTGCCGCCTAACTCCGCAACCACCACTATTCGTTATGATATTATTATAATAATATGACGTGTGTCGTCGTGGTTGTCGTGTTCAGAAGAACAGAGCGATTTTCAGACTTAAATTAGAGTTAATGTTGTTGTTTTTTTTTCAAAAATCTTCATCGCTCGCACGGGCCACCGATAACAATCACAACCGTCCGGGTTCGCGATACCTATACGTACCAGCTTACACTACCTGAGTTAATGGCGTTTTAACGATAAACACACGTATAAAGTTATTATCATATTATATATACGTGTGCTTATAGGTAGTGTGCGTGTGAGTACACGACTCGGCATCGGCGCAGCGCCGCTTATCCGAGTCATATGCCCCCTCCTTACAGTGGCGTTGTTCTCCCTGCCGGGTACGAAACCAGTTAGAGGTTGACTCCGCGCAGATGGGTGTGACCCGGGCAACCGGGTGAACGAACTCCGGGCCGCTCTCGGGTTGGATGCAGGTCATGTGTGTTTGTGTGTATCTATACGTCTCTATACGTACGTCTTTCACGAGAAAAGAAACCAAAAGTACGGCAAAAACGAATGAGAAATGTTAGGTATATTGACATCGTGAGTCGGTAGATGGTCTAGAATATTCGGGATAACCTGACGTGGTGTCTCATGTCGTATAGTTTTTTGTTCTGTTTATTACTTCTTTTTTTTTAAATATTTTATATTGCTTATATATTTACGATAATTTTTTTTGGCTTATTATTATTATTTTTTTAACGAGTCATATTATCACGAATTGCGATTACGTTATACGTGTACTATTTATTATGCGTGGTGGGGCAGTGCCGTCCTTCGATATCCACGCGGCGAACTATTTTCAATGGAGAGTGCGCTCGCGAGCTCATGGTGTGCGTGCTTTACGTTTCCTGCAATTACCGTGTTTGATGGCCCTTCAACGACGGTAATGCGCTCAGTAGAACTGTTTTTCGTTCGCGTTCGTCGACAATATTGCAAACTGTCCGCATTCCTGTATGATCTATAGATTAGATTTTTATTGACGACATTAAACCATTATAATACTGCACTGCAGTGAATATTTATCCAATAATAATGTTGACGTGGACGAGAGGACTTAACCTATACATGACTCGTCCAATCGGTAGTCCACATATAATATTTTATCGCCATCTCGGTGACTATGACAGTGGTATTGTTGCGGGCCGAACGAAATGTACATACGCAGTAGCCATGCGAGAAAAGACACGAAAAGTTTGCCCCGAACTATGGTTGAAAACAAATTCTGGTTCTGTGAAAGTAG
>VUJU01001065.1:53885-65406 GCA_009835225.1 Aphis craccivora | reverse complement strand
AGGTATAGTTGTAGGTATTTCTACATCACTATATTCGTTACTATACAGCATGTAAGAAAAAAACTTAGAAATGTACATGTCATGCTACTATTCGTAAGACATAAAATTAAATTAGATTATTTTTCAGATTGCCTATATAAGTAACTATAGATTCATAGATTATATTAAATAAATATAATTTAACGTATTTACCTACCTATGCACTGACAATTTTTATTTGTAATCACGAAAATAGGTATCAAAAATTTAATTTTGTACATTTTAGAAACGTAATTGAAATTTTTGCCGGTGTTTTTCACAAAAATCTACTCTTTAGTTATATTTATTAAAATATTTGTATACTTAAAACATTTCACTGTGGCCACAACTAGCCATAGCCCTGTAGTAGTATTTCTCCTATAAGACCCAACCTAGATAACATAATACGTCACCTCCCAAATCCCTATTACTGTAACTGTATTCTGTATTGACGGATGGTGTTATAGTATTGTACTATAATATGCCAATATGGTATTAGGTATTTTTTTTTCTGAACTACATTTATACTATGAATATTGTAATTATATGAGATTGATGTATTGTTGAATTGAAACATAATTATTTTATCTTCAGTATAATAATAGTGTATAATACTAAAATGTAAATTAAATCTAGAAATTATTATATTTTGCATTAGGTATTACTTGAAAAAATCATAAATACCAATTTCATATATTAATATTATAATGTAAATTATAATTACACTATACAGCTTTAGCTTTATCCTCGAATGTTAAAATATAATACCTATTATACAAATTACCTGTAGTTTTAGTGGTTGGACCAACTTTTTAAGTTAAGAGGACGCAACATCGCCAACATCCACATAATATGTTGTCTTTCTTAGAAGTGCGTAACACATCAAATTTATGCTCAGCAGATCACGTTTATCTCGTTAGTTTTAAAATTAGAGTAAATCAACCTATTCAACCTATTATGAAACTTGGTAATAAGAACATTATCTGTGTTTGTATGTTGGTTTTTTACGATAGTTCAATTTTTTAGCAAGTTATGCGTGTATGATAAAGCGTAAATTAAAAATGCTCATAACTCGCTTAAAAGCTGAATAATTGTGAAAAACCAACATACAAACACAGATAATGTTCAAACTATAAAGTTTCATAATAGGTCGATTCACTCTAATTTTTAAACTTTTAAACTAACGGAGTTAAAAGTGATCTACTGAGCGTAAATTTACTATGTTACGTACTTGTAAAACGAAGACAACACATGCAGGTGTTGCGTCCTCTAAAACATTGTATGAGTAACAGAATTAGGATACGTATCATACGTAATAACTTTTTCCAAGTAGGTATATAACTTTATGGTACAACTAGGCCTTATTCTGTATAATAAAAATAATAATAATTTATAACTAAGTTACTATTTATATTATATTCCCGCGTTTATCAGTGTCGCCAACATAATACATTTGTTTTAATTCGTTTCGTTCTGTTTTTTGTTGTGATAACAAATGCGCCCTTTCGCGTTGTGGTAAAATGGCGGTTAAAACAATGGAAGTTGTTACTGATAAAGGCAGTGTGAATTTTAACTTTAAAGTTTTATGTTGATAGATTTTATAAATTTAAAATTACTTTATATTCGTGTTCGTCGCAAGTATTGAAAATAAGTTTGTAATATAATATTTTGTTATTAACAGTTACTCAGTTTTTGCTTTTGATGTAATGATTTCGTTTTTCATTAATACGTCTACTTAAGAGTAAGTACCTAGCCCGAGTACACTATTATTATGATATGTTTTACATTGTTCAATTCATTTGATTTCCTATAATAAAAGAGTAATTACTAGAAAACGAATCATAGGTTAAACTATTAGGTTATAATAATAAGTGTATGTGTGTTATATAATTAATAGTTATAAAATAATAATGTTGATAGTTAATGTTAAGACTATGATGACTGTAACAGAAATGGTGGATTCAAAAGAAGCTATATCACAGGTTCTATGAAACTATAAATATAAAATGTGCGCCTTTTGGCCATACAAGAAGTGAGAATGCAAATTGCGAATCTAAGTACTTTAAACAAGTAGCTGTGTGTACCTATCTAATGAAGTTCAAATCCAACATCTTACAGATCATAAAAAATAATTAGTTCAAATTAAATATCTGTTATAATCTTTTCTATCTTTTAGTGTTGTAAGTATTTAATGTGACTCATTCTATACTATTTAAATTAAATAGTTGAGTGCTGATGACGAGGTTTTTTTTGTGATTTTCTACTATTAGTTCTAGGTATTAGGTGTTTAGTTAATGATTATTGTGTTTTAATCGAATTTTCAGATCTAAAGGACTATATCATTCATCTTCTGTGTGAATTGCTTAGTTGATCTGTTACCAAATAATTTAAAATATTCAACTACTACACTGTATAGTAAGGTGGTTTTGTATAAAATGCAGTTATTGATAACTAGTGAAATTGTTTTACCTCAACATTATTAAACATTATTTAATTTGGTGAACAGAAAAATATTTTAAATAAGGATCACAGTCACAAATAATTTGGTTATGATATAATAGTACCTTTAGATATTGGGAGGACATTATACATACTACTCATATATGTTGTTTTTATCTTATTAACCCATAATGGAAATTTCAACGCTCAAGAAAAACCATTTTTAACTGTTATTTTTAATATTAGAGTGAATTGACCTGTTATTAAGTTATGATAACATTTTTATCTAAATATGTCAAAAGGTTTTTTAAATGTTAACTGGTAATTTACTTTAAAATAAAATAAAAGTATATATTTTAAGGTAATATATTTACTTAAAAATTTGATAACAGGTTAATTCACTCAAATATTAAAAATAATAGAGTACAGTCGTTGCCAGATAAATTGAGACGGCGGGGGCGGCGTAATAACAAAAAACCAGGGGTTCTCCATATTTCAATGTTACTACCTACCAAAAGTTTATTAGTATATGTATATTTATTTTTTTACATAAAAAGATTATTATAATTTGGGATATACCAACTGAAAAGCGCCACCACCGCCGTCCCAATTTATCTGTCAACGACTGTAAAATTGTTCATTTTATTTATGCATTAATAAGGTGAAGACAAACATATATAGGTTTAAGTTCTTTTAAAACCGCAAGTATTTTTTTTATCAATTATTTTCTTCTAACCAAGATTACAACTATTTTTATTATTTTTTTTGTAATTAATAAATAGGTATTTTTAGTTTTTGTTTCATATACTATACACATACCTTTTTATTTTTATTGAAACTTTGTGGTTTTACAATTTATATACATACCTTATAATATTATAACAAAAAGTGATAGCAATGTAATTTTTGCTATTGAGTTATAAATTGATTTTAAAATATTAATGTTAAATTTAGTTATTTTATTATAACTTTCATAGACTGAATAAAAGGTTATCATTAAAATTTGTAATATTTTTTTCCAGGTCTATAATGCATATAAAATCCTTGGTCATTGATGGCTTTAAGTCGTATGGAAAACGTGTGGAATTGAATGATTTTGATCCAGAATTCAATGCTATTACTGGCTTAAACGGAACAGGAAAGTCAAATATTTTGGATGCAATATGTTTTACTCTAGGCATATCTGCTATGACCACTATACGTGCTTCAACTATGCAAGATGTTATTTATAAAAGTGGACAGGCAGGTGTTCATACAGCTACTGTTACTATTACTTTTGACAATAGAGATAAATCAAGATCTGCTCCACATTATACACACAATGATGAAATTGTCATATCACGAGAAGTGGGAATGGGTTCTAAAAATACCTACAGGATTAATGGTCTTACTGTACCGGCTAAAAAAATCATGGACTTTTTTAACTCTCTACAAATGAATGTCAACAATCCTCATTTCATTATTATGCAAGGTAGAATTACAAAAGTGTTAAACATGAAACCTATAGAAATATTGTCTATGATTGAAGAGGCTGCTGGCACTAACATGTATGAATCTAAGAAAAGAAGTCTTGAAATGACAGTGGGCAAGAAAGACAGCAAATTAAAAGAAATGCGAGTTGTTGCTGACGAAGAGATTGTTCCAACTATGGAGACTATTGAAAAAGAAAAACAGATGTTGGAAGAATTAAATATGGTTCATGGTCAGTTAAGAATATTAAAGGAGAAGCTTGATAGTTGGAATTATGTACAATTAATGAAAAAGGTAAATAAATTTACTGAGGAACTAAAGAAACTAAATGGTGTAAAACAGAACAAAGAAGAAATGATAGAACAATCAAAAATTAAGCTAAAAGCTATGGAGGAAAAAATAAAAAAAGATGAGGAATTGCTAAAAACAAATGGTGGAAATAAATTAAATGTATTAAAAGTTAAACTTGAAGAAAAAGAAAAAGAAAAGGACAATGTACAGCTTCAAGTAAATGCATGTAATACAAATATAAATATTGAGGTTAAAAAAATTAAAGATTTGGAAAAACAAATTAATAATAGTAAGAAAGGTTATGAAGCAAAGAAAAAAGAGATGGAAGACTTTAATGAAATGAATGCAGGGGTAGAAGAAGAGAATAAAAAGAATACAAACGATTTGGATGAGATTGATAAAAAAATACGATCATTAAATTCAGGAAATATATTTGGTGATGAAGATAATGGCTCAGTGCAGGAAAATATTAATAAATATAATTTAGAATTACAAAATCAGCAGACAGAAAATCAACAGTGTATAATTAAAATTGATGGATTAAAAAAAAAGTTAAATGAACACTTAACTGGTGTGAAAGAAGCGCAAAAAACATACAACATACAAATGGCTCAATTAACAGCTAAAGAAAAAGAATATGAGAAAGTTAAAGATGAATATATAAGAGCTAGCGAAGCGTTAAATCAACATCATAATTTGAAATCAAGTCGTGATAATTTACTTAGAGAAGTACGCAATTTAAGTTCAAAAACTGAATCGTTCGAATCGAATAATCCGGGTTTATTCTTTAGATATAATGATCCAAGGCCTAATTTTGATCGACGTAAAGTGCATGGTCTTATTTGCCGTTTATTTACACCTATTGATTTTAGATTTGAATTGGCATTGACAACTTTGGCTGGAGGTAAATTATACTTTATTGTTGTTGAAGATGATACTGTTGGCAAAGATATTTTGGAATCTAATAAGTTTCCAAATCGTGTGAATTTTATACCTTTGAGCAAAATTAAATCTGATAGTTTGGATCCTAGAATTATTAGTAGAGCTCAGCAAATCGGTGGAGCTGATAATGTTTTTCCTGCCATGTCACTTATTAAATATGATAAAAAACACTTAAAAGCTATACAATGGGTATTTGGACAAGCATTTATATGTACCACTAAGGGAATTGCTGAAAAAGTTTGTTTTGACAACCGAGTTAATAAGCATTGTTTTACATTAGAGGGTGATCATTTTAATCCTTCTGGTAGTCTTACTGGTGGAGCAAATACTCAAAGGCTTATTTTACAGTCAATAGCAAAACAAGATGAAATTTCATTGGAGCTTCAAGCAAAAAAAGCTGAGTATGAAAAGGTGGATAGTAGTTTGCAAGCCATCCATAATTTGTCAGAAAAGGTTGCACTACTTAAAGATCGACAAATTTCTGTTCAAGAAGAGTTGGACAAAATTAGATCAGATGTACATTTAGGACAACCTCATCAACAAGTTACTGAATTTAATAAAATTAATCAGCTAATAGCAGAACTAGAAGCTAAGTTGGCCGAAGGCAAAGCTAATGAAAAAAATTTACAAAAAAAAATTAAAGACTTGGAAAATAAAATGAAAAATGCTGAGAATATTCTAAAAAAGCAGCTAAGTGATGCAGAAAAAGCGAGAAAAAATATTTTGGAAAAAATAAAAAAAAACAAAACAGAATATGATAAAAAAAAAAATAACTACAACAAATTAGAACTTGAAATCAAAGATTTAACTAGTCAGATGCAAGAAGAAGAAAACCAATTGGTTGAGTTAAATGTTGAGAAAAAGCAACTTGAAGAAAAGCTTCTCACATTGATGTCTGAATTAAAAATAGCTGATGACAAATGTAAGGAAGCATCTAAAGAATATGAAGCTCAGAGAGAAATTGCAATGCAAAATTCTGATGCAATTCATAATCATAAATGTATGTACAAGAGATTGACTGAAGAAATGTCAACTAATGAAGTTAATCTGGCTGAGCTTTCTTCAGAAATTACTAAAATGAATAATGGATCATTAGCTGCAAAAGAAAAATTTAAAGATATTGATAAAAGATTGCCCGATGAACAAAAACAAATGGCACTTAAAATGGATTTTATAAATTTTAAACCTGGTAAGATTAAATATAGTATACCATATTTTTTATTACAATTTGGGTTATTTAAAAATGATGGTTGTTTTTTTATTTTTAAGAAACAGCGCTGATTAAGTAATGACTATTGAAAGCCATAAAAATAAAAATGTAAACATAGTAATATGCTTGATAGTTACAAGAGTTCTAAAAATTTTCTTATCATGCACTTCTTGTATTTTATTTAAAGTAAACTTCGTTATCAAGTTATTTTAGTAGACATATTAACGTAAATATTCCCAAAATTAATTACTTAATAAACAATTAAAATAACAGATACATAATACATAGATACGTATATAATAAATAATGATATATGTACTTATCATAGTAGTTCATGTATTTGGTGTTATGTATATATTTTGTAGGATTATAGAATTAATAAAATAACCATATTATTTATATAGCACACGTTCATCAATAAATTTAGTATAAAGTATTTAGAATAGTTTGAATAATATTATATATTATTTGTTCACAGAGGAATGCAATCGGTCAGTTAATGAACTGCAAACTAGATATGATCAATTAGCAAAAGTTGTAGATCCAGGAAAATTGAATAACTTTCATAAACATATTCAAGAGTATAAGCGCCTTCAAAAGAAATTGGAAACAATTGTAAAGGATAAAATTAAAATTAATGAAATAATTGAAGAATTAGAAGTAAAAAAACGTCTTCATTTACAACATGCTTCAAATCGTGTGAATAAAGAGTTTGGAAAAATATTTAGTAGTGTATTACCTGGTGCTCAAGCTTGTTTAAAACAAACAAACAAAGAAGACATAACAGCCGGATTAGAGATTCGTGTTGCATTTAATGGACTTTGGAAAGAAAGTTTAGAAGAACTTAGTGGTGGGCAACGCTCTCTAGTTGCATTGTCTTTAGTCTTGGCAATGTTGCTTTTCAACCCAGTTCCTCTTTATATTTTGGATGAAGTAGATGCTGCTCTAGATCTATCCCACACACAAAACATAGGAAAAATGTTGAAGCAACATTTTAAACAATCACAATTTATTGTAGTATCACTAAAGGATGGAATGTTTAGTAATGCTAATGTATTGTTTAGAACAAAATTTGTAGACGGATCTTCTGCAGTAACTAGAACTACTTGTAATCAAACATAAATTTAATATATATATTTTTTTTATTATATGATATTATAATGTAGTTGTTAAAATTAACAGTTGTATCCAATTTAAATAGTATAAAAATAGCTTGACTTGTATCCATTTGATTTATTCTAAAATTGTATTCATACATTTTTAACTTAACTTGTACATTCTTGTATTAATTTTTTATATTACTATCATTACTTAATAAGCATTGGTTTAAAAATTTCAATCAATAAACAAAATGTTTATAAACATTTATTTAATAGTTAAATATATTATTCATGTTTTGATATTTAAAAGTACAACTATATTATTTTAGACGATGATTGATTTTCATATTAAGCTATTTCATATAAACTTTTAGATTCTGAACAGTGATGAATGTATTGATTTTACTATGATGTGTTTTTTTTTCTTTAAATAAATTGACATAGTCAATTTATACTTAATTCTCTTTACACAATGTTAAATGTATATGTTACCGGAATAAATGATAATTCAGGAATTGTCGTGATATCATCCTATTCATCGTTAACAATGACTGGAAAGGATAGGCAATGTTGGATATTTCGTAGTTTTATCAACATTTCTGAAATATATTAGACAACGTTATAAATCCGTATCAACACTGCTTTATTGGTGATCGATCTGATTATGAAACATAGGTAGGTACCTATAGGTTATAGTATATATAAAAAACCCTGTTATATGTTAGGTATTGTTTTTATTGTTTAAAACTAATAATATAATTGAAAAATTAAAAATTATTGTACTAAATAACTGGTATTGTTATAGACTCAACCCGCAAGTAATTGCTCAGTACTGTTTGTGCACTGAAACAGAGAATAGCAAAGTGCAATAGCCTTGTTTAATAACCTGTTTAAAAATGAATTTAAATGAAATGCACATACAATTTATTATTAATTAAAAATAAACGAAACAATGATTTTTTAAGATTATGATTTATCTTCAATAAGTTTTTACTTCTAAAATAATTAAATACTTATTTATTACTTTAACATAAAAATATAATGTTTATTGGGTGGGGATTTTCAAACAAAGTTAGTATTAGTGGGTTAGAAATTAAAATATTTCTCTGGATCACCAGAAATTGAGGCCAATTTACAACATTGGACTAAATGTCATATTTTCTGGTAATATATTCAAGTTTTATATTACGTTCAATTATGAACATATAATAATATAATTTACAAATATCGAAAAATTTTACAATTTTTAATTGTAAACCTTAGAATTAAGTGGATTTATTGAATATAAAACAAGAAAACTAATGTCTCAAACTTATTTTTTTTAGTAAATTGTGTAAATACACGTTGATGATCCATTACATTTTAATGGCTTAATATTAAATGTAAAATAATAACTTTCAGATTTTCAGTTGTACATAAAATGTTATGTTTACATTGTCAATACCTATTTTAAATTGCACAACAAAAATTTAGAAGTATAAGATTAATGCACAACATTGTTTTCTTTTTAATTTTGTAAATGATTAATTATAAATATTATAATATTTTGCTTAAAGAATAAAGTTAAATATTATCAGAATATTCAGAATTTCAATTAGGTATTCAAATTAAACATTGATTATGGACTTTGGTAGATGTTTTTAAGTCTTAAGTACCTATAAAATCTGGCTTAAATTAAAAAAAAAAAAACACTTTAAAATCTATGAACGTTTTTAAAATTTTTGTATTAATTTTCAATTGAAAAATTTATATTTTTTACGACCTCAGACAATACCTACTTGTTGGACACTGGATTTTGATGAATTAATATTTTCAAAAAATCGTGTACCTGATTATCAATCTTAAAATAAGCAGTGTAATACATAAATAATTATTAGTACCTACCTAGAAAGGGTGTTTTTCATATTACAAAATAATTCTGTAAATTTATACAAACACGACTATCATTAAGATATGTTTTGATATATTATCTTAATTCATGGTTTTAGCCTAACCTTACGGTAATATGGACTCTAAATATTATAAAGTATTAAAAAAATATTGTTAGCGTTTACTGTATTGTAAATATTTTATAGGTAGGTACCTACTCGAGAATACAATTTTTGGTAACACCTATATACACACAGTATTTTTTTTTTTACCTACCTATGTATTTTACACATAATATGAACATAAATAATGTTCTATGATAATATGCAATCTAAAACGCACTTAATGGTATATACATAGGTAACTATGATATATATAATATTATATATATATTAACACAGAATAGATTAATTATTAATATTTACCGATCTGGCTGTCTACATACAATATACCTATATATTTTTTAAACTTGTATGCCTACATTTTTAAATTATCAACTATCATTATTTTAATAAGTTTTTTATGAAGACTGCAGTTTATTAAAAACTATACTTTTTAAAGATAACGTCCATGATCAATATTCTGATAAATGGAATACACTACATACCACTATACCAGTCCAGAGTATCGAGTATACCTGCAATAAATATTAAAAGAAATAGAAAGATAGGTACCAACCTATTTCAAATAATTTACAACATCGTTTACTTGATTATTTATCAATCATTTAAATGCAGTGGCGTTATGCAGTTATATAGTAAGGTATATTTTTTTTTATTAATTTTTTTATAATTGTGTACAGAAAATAGTGAAATATAGTACTTACCTACAGTTGATTGTGAAGGAGGTATTTATGATTTATCTATCATATTCGTTCATATTATTTCATATTTGTTAATACGTAGCTATCATAAATGTAAACTTATTGTTGGTTGTATAATTGTGTCAGTAATTATAGGCAATAAGCTGTATGCCTAATCCTACGTAGGCAGTGGCATACGCAGGAATTTGGTATGAGGGGGGGGGAGGATGTCATACATAAAAATATATTATTTTCAATATTTATTCTTTATTATTATACAAAAAAAAAATTCAATCAAGGCGGAAATTCATCCTTCTGGCTGTTACACTAAAAACTTTGAAGCCACTGGTACACCACAACTGTTTTTCCAGCATAGTGCTTATTTAATTCTTTGTTATTTTTAATACGATGAAACCTGGCTTGACTTAAGTGAAAACGACAACCTACCACTTAAAAATTTTCGAACACTTCCAATACTGCGTTGTGAGCATCTTTTTCAAAATCTAAATGTTCCATATTCAATTGCCATTGTTGTCCGTGATATTTAAAATAGGTATAACTCTTTTATTTTCAACCAAACATCAGTAAACGATTTTTGTGTTTTAGAGTCCATAAAAACAAATATAATTGGCACATAAAATCCATTTAAATATACATGTATTGTATACATCTGAAGAAAATCTTTAATCGTAATTGCCAGTTGCCACTAAAAGCGTTATAGATTACTTACCAATTATTTTATCACAGAAAATATTTTCGATAAAAAATTTTAAAACTTCAAATTAGGTACATATTATTTTGATGAACCAAAATCCAGTTGTTTGGAGATTAAAAAAAAAGCCCATGGGGGGATATATCCCCCATCACCCCCACCCCTGCGCTGTTTTGTAGTGTGCCTTGACAGTGGACTGTATTTTGTTCACTTGTGGAATTTTTTTAGTTGATGTTTTGTTGTTTTTACCGTATAACAAAACCGCGCAAGTCTGCCCTTGGTGGGTCTTGCTACAGTAAGATTATGTAGGCAAAAACGTCCCAAACTGCGCAAGTCTGCCCTGGGTGGGTCTTGCTACAGCAAGGTGCCGTATAGTCAGTAGTTACCAAACCGCGCAACTCTGCCTGGGTAGGTATTGCTACGGTAAGGTAGGACTGGATACTGACCGATTTTGTGCTCCGCACTGGTATTTATAGGCGGCGGCGTTGTGTAATCTCCAGAGCCGCCCGTGCTTATCTTGCGATTGATTATTACAGTCGTAGCCGCGTGGACCGTGGCCTGTGATTCGCTAAAGCGCTTGAAACCACGCGCTCCATGGCCTGTGATTCGTTGGCGCCTGAAGATACGTAAACCTTGGCCTGTGATTCGCTAAAGCGCGCGAAGCTACG
>VUJU01001065.1:0-53860 GCA_009835225.1 Aphis craccivora | reverse complement strand
AGCTCTAAGGCGCTTCCCGGTTCCGTCACAGAACACGGGACCGGCCGTTTATTTATTATGGCACCGTAGCCAGCGTGAAAACCAGGGCTCCTCCGGCGCAGAGCGCGCGGGTTGCCGAACGCTTCGTCCTTGCTCACCATGAGCCCTTATGCCGTTATTGGTGGTAATGAACGTTTATGACACAATACATAGATTCGGCCCCTTACAGTCGGCGGAAGGTTAGTAGCTCATCTGTACGCCTCCCGACGTCAAACGTGCCCGTTGCAGCGTTTATTCGCGACGATCGACCAGACAGAGTGCCGACCGACTGTATTCCGAATCTCATGCTGTTGTGCGATGTATTTTTGCCAACGGCCCCGTACAGAATAATACACATATATATTTAATAGAGAAATTAATATTACCGAAGGAATACGACTTCGCGTGGCGCGAACATGCGCATACCACTGTATGTAGGATATGTTATGTATACATAACTAGAGAATACTATGTTAATATTTGAAAAACTTATGTAATTATTGATAACTAAAAATTTAAATTTAAAAAAATGAATTTATCTATACATATCCAAGATTCATTTTACGGGACTGTTTTAACATTTAATAGAGTAATGCCAGTAATGGTAGGGGGTCTCCATCCCCCGCCACACAACCGTAATATATTGACAAAAAGCATAATATATTGAAATAAATTATTATATAAATGAAAATTATTATAATAAGTATGTGTAAGTTGTAAGAGACTTTTTTATTCCTAAGCACATAAAATAAATAATACAATATAAAATACTAATACTAAAACAACAACTATAACATAATACATACAATCGATGATAGATGTTTTAACATCTATATCATACCCCCTCTCTAAATACACCACTGAATATATCATAATATAAAATATAATGTTTATGTTTAATATTATATTATAATATTATAATACCTATATAATATATTTTATAAATATATTAATTTAAATGTTGTATTCGTGGTTCACATTGCCCGGTATTCTACATTGGTACTTCTACATCCAATCTATATTAAAACTCGTATAGAACATATTTTACATTATTTTGTATACCTATTATAATTTCTATTCTGATTTTATTATGCAGGAACTTACCTAATACATTTAAAAAACATCTGTTATTTTATCAGGGGTGTCATTTCAATATTTGCTAGGGTAGGTAGGGCCTAATAATGACTGGCCCTTTAACTTTAACACTTATATAACCTTAACTCTCATAAACATATTATTATAACCTTCAATGTAGTTTACTCTGAAAAACCAAATAATTAATAATATTAATCATTAAAGTATGTACCACCATCTGTGGAACTGTTTCACTAAGTGTCCGTATTACAATCGTTAAACTAAGGTTAAACCACCGATTTCGGCCGGTAAAATCAGTAGGTTAAGCGTAACCGAGGTTTAAACTATGATTGTAAAACGGGTCCTAAGTATACTTCATTTGAATTATAACATTTAACAATAAATTATAATTCTTAAGTCTTAAATTTAAAAAGCAATAACCATAAGCAAATAATACAAAAAAGGAATTAAAGACTAAAATATTTCTTTATTCTTTATTACTTTTACAGTTAAAAGAAATAAATAGAATAATAATAATAATAACGTATTAATTATATTATGATATACCATAAACTTCTATTTTTATATTATATAGTTTATTCTAGAATAGTCAGTAGATCAGTGTCGGTCTGGCTTATGGTTGGGTCTCGGAACAGTTATTTACAATGGGCCCTTTTACAAAAAACAAAAAAAGGTTTTTTACATTTATAATATTTATAAACATATAACATAAATGTAATTGCATTTCTGTGTACATTTAATATGAAATTAAAATTTTTTATCATTAAATAATTAAATAAAATATATAAATTTAAAATAAAACTTTTAATACTTTTTAATAATATTATAATATATTAAATACTAGTATTTATAATCAATGGTTCAATGTTTACAAATCGATTCGATTAGAATCCGAGTCTGGAATTGCGAGTAAACCTAATATTATTTCCATTTAGGTAAGGGCCTCTAATTATTAGCGCCTAATATATAAAATGTCCAAGGGTGGCCCAGACCGACACTGCAGTAGATTTAAGATTATAGAAAACCCGGCCCATTTAGACCCAACCACTGGCCCATTTGGCTACTTTAAAATCTAGGGTCGGGAAAATGCATACTCCTGCACCCCCCCTAAATGACGCCCCTATTTATTGATATATTTTTATTTATTGATTTTAATATAATTCGAAAATTTTCACTTTGACATTTAATTTTTGATGAATACGAGTACAGCCCAACTTGATGCAGTTTTGAAATTCTATTGTAAATAACTTTAAGATTAATTGATCTAGAGGTATTTTTAATATGACATTTTGTTTTAGTAATGGTTTTATTTATTAATTTCTGTTGCATTTGAACCATGAAAATTATTCCTTCTATGTTTTTTTTTAATTTTTCTGTTTGCCCCATGTTATACCGAATATTGACAACATGGGGCATTTGTGATTTTCTTATGAAAAACTTAATTTATAATATACCTAAACCAACTTGGGGGGGCACTATTTTAAATTTTTAAAAAATACTAGACAATTTTCTGAATTTAACAAATATATTTTGTACCTTGTTAGTGTATATTAACATATAAAAAGAATTAAAACATTCTTGTTTACTTATTGAATTACTAAAAAGTCTTATATAATTTGTAAATAGGTAACATTAAAAAATAAAAAATAATAATATTCTTGTTAGATATTAAATAAGAGGTAGGTAACTTTTTTGATTACCAATTAAAAAAATATTAAAATATGTAAATACCACTAAAAAAATTAAAAAAAGATGGGTTGAATAACAGTGGCCCAAGTTGGACTAAATAAGTTAAATGTAATAATTTACAGAAATCTATGCAGGATTATAATTATTTATTATATATATTAGAAAATTTAACACATATCCGAACATATTTTTATTATCAATTTTTATGTAAAACGTCTCATTCAAATATTCAATGAGTATTAGTGTAAGTTTTAGGACCTTTTCAAAACGATAGATATGAGTCATAAAATTAATCAATACAAATTAATACTTTCTTTTAAAATTTGAATTGCGACCCTAACAAAGTGATTTTAAATTTTTCTAAGATAACAACGGAATTCTTGTATCACATTAATTAATTTATGAGAGACCGTTATGAAGGTAAAACTAAAAGATAATATTTTCGCCCCAAGTTAAACACACGCTGACACGCCCCAAGTTGGACCGTTAGACGGTATAGGTATATTGTTTTAAAGATGTGTCTCTTGGTTTTTTGTGACTGTCACTACTAGGATTGTGAATTTAATAGGTACATTCAAAAATCTAAAAAATGCACTTAATAACTCAAAATAAACACTAAAATGTAAAAAAAAAACCGTATAAATAAAGACTTAAAATCTTCAAAAATGTATTATAAATAGAATTGTATTTGTCATAACTTAAAAATATAAAAATCTTAAATGAAAAAATATTTCAAATTAAAGACATTATTAATTAAGTAATAATTAGTACCATGACTCGACTGTTAGAACGCTATTTGGCGTAAGCGCTATAAACCAAATTTTTCAGGAGAGCCCAAAAACCATTTAAGGGGAGATTACGTTGTTCTACATTTATAAACTAACACTTTTTTTTTGTAAGTTTACCAAATATTTATACTTATATTGTGTCGATGTGCGTATAGATTGTGTAGTATTAAATATTTTTAAATCAAAAATGTAAAAATAATTTATCAACTGTGTAAAAAAAGTTTTAATTGACAGAAATTAATTAATAATTTCGAAAAAGTATAAAAATGAGTAATGAAAAACTTACCTAATTAAGATGAAAAGTTAACTAGAAAAAATTAATTAGGTAGCTTAATTTTATGCTTGTAAAGTTATAAACTATAGTTATGTGGTTATATTTTAATATTAAAATGATAATGATATATATATATATATACATGTATATCATGATTTATATTTACATCATGTTTTTATGATTTGAATATGTTTTTGTTGCACATGATAATTCAACAAAATCTACTTAATATGTACTAATAAATACCACATAACCTGTTAAAAATTCTATATTCAGTACCTATTAAATAATTTAGCTTCATTTCAATTTCAATACCTACTAGATAAGAATTTATATCTATGTTTATAAGATAGGTAATGAAATAAAATACAGATAAACGTTAAAATTGTAAAAAGAAAATTGAAATTTGAAAATGAATCATGTGTCAGCTAAAAAAAGGTTTAGTTTAAGGGCCCCTATAGTTGCATTTCCCTGTTATATTTATACTTGTTTAACATCATTAAGCTATAATTAGTTGGTTCAATTTTTTTATTGTCTTAACACATTTTTTTTTCAGATGAAAATTTGACATATTTGTATTATTTTCATATCTAACTAAAAATTCGATTTTTTTCTCTTATGGCACATATGCGTGGTTACTGGGGAGTAAAGGGTCAGAAATAATTTAGAGGTCGAGGATCTAAAAATCCAATAGCATATGAAATAAAGAAGAAGTGGCTCTTTTGTGCTGTCCGTGTGTGCCGAAAAAAGGTTCACTTGACATTTATACATGTGGCACAATGTGACAGAACGTAAAAGACAAAGGCCAATAGGATAATCCAGGTTAATACGGAAAATTCTATTACAACTTTACAAAGAGCCGTAGAGCTGGTTGAATTTGACAGATAGCGAATCTTAGATATGGATAAAAAAATATGACATGGCAATCAGTAAAGGCCGAAAACTATAAAGAAAAAGAATATTTATTTTATCGGTTGATTAATATATTATATTCTATTAATTTAAAAATTAATTTATTATAAAAAATTAAAAGCGGAATTTATGTTATAAATTATGATTATTAATACAATTTTATGTTATAGATTTTCGAATAATAACATGTAATTGTGATCACTTATTATTATTTCTTTAATTTATATTTGGTGTACAAGCGTTCTCGGAAAAAATGTAGACATCAAGTTGAAGGAATTATGCTTTAATTTTGATAATGGATAAAAATGTCAAGACCTTCCCATCACACACACGCACACACACTCGATAAAATATCCGTTAAGAGATAGCTATGCATAATAACATTTTGAGTATAATCATGCTCATTTAAATTGTTTGTATCTAATTTATTAATACAGAGAAATAAATGCGTATGTTATAGCCTAAACTAAGACACTCGAAACTATAGTCTTTCTATTTTACAGTGTACCTATCGTATATTCGTATGTTTCGTGCAAACACCCGCATTTCATTTCGTTTTTACCGCATATAAATAGTCCTAAACCACGGAAAAAAATATGAAATATTAATACGGGGTGAATCCATTTAATGTGAATTATTGTGAAACATTCATTGTTGAAAAAAATACTATCGTTTTTTAATTTACATAATTTTAGGTCGTTATAAAATAACAATTTTTGAAAATATGATAGTTTTTACTATTTTTTTTTTTTATCGTTATCGTCTCTTAAGTTTTTTGAATGACAAAATACATCTCTAATTTCGTATTCTAAAGCAGAGTATTATTCCGAATATTTTAATCAATAACATTCGAACAGTATAATTTACTAGTTATTACTTAATAGTAATAAATCCCTGATGAGCGGAGTTAGGTTAGGAGAAGAGATGAGGAATTTAAAAAGCCCTCTGTCACTAGAAAAAGAAAGTAAAAACAACGACTTAAAGTTATATAAAAAAAATAAAAATGTCAAAAACTATTAACGTTTTTGAAAATGTATTACGTTATACGAATCACCCGGTACACACACGCGCGCGCGTATAATATTATCATCATTATAACGTGAACTCGGTCGAGCCGGCCAGCCGCGTCGCCGCCGCCGTTACGAAAGCGATCGATAACGCGCCGTCGCGGCCTGCGAATATAATACGCGTATATTATACGTGAGGCCTATACGTAAAAAGGCCCATCACTGGCGATCGCGTTAAACGCGATTCCCATAATACGATCGCTGTAAAATGCGATAAATTATTACACAAATATAATAACTATGCCTCGCGACTACGATGATTTTTTTCTTTCCTTTTCGTTGATTATTAATTTTTGTTTTTTATTTTGCACTAAAAACAACGTCGATGACGACGATTTCGTTACGATATAATATAATGTATACTAATATATTATTAAATCGTTCCTGTTGATCCGACGACGAGAAATTATATTATATTTGTGTATATAATAATAATAATAATAATATGATATATTATAATATGACGACGACGACGACCACTACCACCACCGATGACGGACGCAGGCGGGTCGGGTCGGGGACAGGGGTCGTACGCCGAAAGTTGGGGGCGCAAGCGCGCGAGGTCCGTCGTCGGGTGGCGGCACAGTCGTCGGTATATAGGTTATACGCGACGCGCGCGGGCTGTTGTGCGATCGCGCGATTCACCGCGGACTACAGCGTACGGGTACACGGGAACGGCCCGGAAGAGAAGGAGGACCGCGAATCGGCAAAATAGATCGGCACCGAAAAATCGGAGCTAGGAGGACAACACCGCCGTCGTCATTAGTGTAATATTAATTTATACGCGGCCCGAGCGGATCGATCGCGTCCGTTTTTGACGAGAGACGAAAACAATAATATTTATCATCCCTCCCGGCTCCGGAAGTGCGCATAATCCGCATAATAGAGTACAGCAATCATATTATAACATATTTCAGTCGCACTGCCGCAGCGTGGTGTATACTGCAGCTACGCTATAACAATTAGAATCACATCATAATACGCGTCATGTGCGCGTGACGATCGCGACGACACGACACCGACGGACGTCGTACGGGGCAGCGGGCACGTATAGATCGCTGGATCGCTGAATCGTCGTCTTCGCCGTCGTCGAGATGCAACCGCCTCCCAGGAAGGTAAGGACGTGCTGCATAATATCAATGTTTATTAGTTTCTAATCGACAGAGCGACCAGTGGGCTCGTGGTACCTATAGAAAAAAAAAGCCCACGTGAAAAGTCATTCAGGACTGAACAACATTTGTATCGTTTGATTTCGCCACCCGTCGCCTATAATTTATAAACACATCTATTATTATACTATAAATACATCAAGACGATAAATTATTATTGTTTTACTATATATTATTATATGCGCAGCGGGTTCGTACGTTTTCTTTCGTCCAACCGGTTGTGCCGGGCTATTTCGCGATATTCGATAAAAATATTATATAGTTCTACGATTTAAACTCCCTCCCCCGGCGTGGCATAACGTTCGTCGCGTATTGACGAATTACTGTCATTCGCGGCGGTGGCGGCGATATAAGTATATTCGTTTTTCCGTCCTGTTGTTGTTATCGTAACTCGAATTCGTATCCACAGGCGTTGACTGCCCCGAGGGCCGACCCGATTCGACGATATCGTTCGGCGAATGATAAATACGTAATATTTATATACTCGTATACAGCTTCACGTTGTATTTACCCCCCCCCGACCGTGTTCGATATAACGCAATCAGTGAATCGTGGTGCGTTCGTTTTCACGCGTCGATGAAATAAAAATTCGTTTAGTTCCAATAACGCTAGTTATAAGCTACGCCTACACTCGACATTATTTCACCATGTATTATTATATAGGGGGATTCGACAAGCATTATGCTCACATCCATTCTTTTCTTTGATATTGAATTTATTCAAATTGTATGATTTTTGAAATTTTTAAGTGCCTACTTATACTTTTATTATACTTAAGGATCATATTTTCAAATAATTATATTTTCTATGTATATTAAGGAGTGTCTCTGTTGTGATAAAACCTACATTTTTAAACACTTTTATTGTAGGTTGCTATGGAGATAGTTTTTTTTTAAATGTCTTGTACATAAGTTGAAATTGAAAGAGTAATAATTGAACATTGAACTTAAATTCTAAAAAGTGATAGTTAATTATAATAGGATTAGAAGATATTAGGCTCCCTCCCCGTAATTCTGGGCATTTTTTTTTTTACAAAATGTTTTATTTATTGTTCAGTTAAGGTCACCTAATTTTTAGTTTTAAATAGAGGGGGGGACTCTCCAAAAATAGTTAGGTCATTTCACCAAGAGCCATCGGGGTTATTATTGAAGATTACAGTAATAAATATTATTTATTTGAATTGTCCGATTCAAAGAAATAGTACATATTATCTGTACTTACTAGATTAAATATATTACATTTATTTTACAGTTTATTGTACAGTTCATGTACAGTCGTTATATTAAAGACATCATCCTTAGTACCTATGTTAAATTTAATAAATTAGAAATCAATCTGTTTATCTAAATAGTTAGTTCTTATTTGAAAAAATTATCTCAGGATTACTATTCATTATAAATGATTTAAAAATCTAAATATTAAATTTGAATTTTAAGTATGATTAAAGATTTTAAAAATTTTAATTTGAATAAATGAATTATAAAAGGATAGAAGCGTGGTTAAAGTTTGGCAAATTGCTCTGTATATATCATATATACACGTCCCGACAATAATATTCAATCAATAATTTCCATCTTTGATTGTTTTCATATCCATTGTTTTAACTTTTAAGTCTGTTCAGCGGAATTAGTCTGGATTAAGGTATTTGTAAAGATAAAAAAAAAACAGTCTTTGTCGAATAACATTTGTAATATTGATTAAGCTCTTGTTAAATATTAATGTTACAGTTGCAAACTTTCACAATAGTGATTCGAAGTTTAAACTGGTTTTTTTTTATATTATTCTTTGATCTTTTCGAACGTATTCACTGTAACCATAAAAACATATATATATTATTACATTTATTTATACCCAACAATCGTTATTATTACTGCATTACTATATTATATTATATTGTTGTGGAAATAATAAGTTCAAACCTGACACCTATATAATACACCTACTTTTATTTTATTGAAGATACAACATTCAGTATTTACAATGTGTATATTTATGTACAATAAGTAAATTTGTTGAAAATAAATCTAAGACATGGTGGCGTGAATAAAAGATTAAATAATCGACCATTGACATTAAATATTTAAAATATAAAGCGTTATTGTTATATATGTTCATATAATATTTATATGGAATTGAAATGTTTAAAAAATATAGAATCTAAATTATAGATCTTAATTGTATTTGTATGAAGTTAAATAAGAAATTTTAAAATATTGTATTATTCGTTAGAATTAATGCATTTGGTAATTAATTAATGACACTATATTGCTGGGTCAATATGCATTTTATTGATTTCACACTTTAAACATCTTATACTATAACTCGTAAACATAATATAACATTATGCTTTACGGGTGTATTGTGTATACTAGACTTGTAATAATTATTAATATCATAACAAGAAAATTATTATTTTCGTTCAGTATTTTGATTTGATATAATTTATAAGTATAACTTATAAATATATATACATTTTTTTTAATATAACTTTATTCGGTGACAGTTTCTATTTAGCCTTTGGAGTTTTAATATTACAAGGAAACATTTACGTTAAAATTCATTTATTATTTTAAAGTTGTTATTGGTTAAATGAGTAGGTAATTATCTGAATTATTTTTGAAAATAGTTCAAATTACTGAATGTTATTTGATACGGTTCTGTACAGCGCTCGTAAGTAGGTATACACACCTTATTAAATGGTTCAAATAACATACTTACCATACATTTTTTTTTTTAATTAAAAAATGTCTACTTTATTATTTATTTATTTTTTTTTTTTTTTGAGTGCAAATAAAAATCGGGGACTAAAATATTGATTTTAATTATTTCACTCGTGGATGCAGAATATCAGAAATGTTAAAATGTTATGAATCGTAAACTCGTATTGAACAATTCTAAAACAATATTTGATAATAAAAAGTGTTTATTGGTTTTACATAAATAATATTTATACCTACTTTGTTTTATGTATCAATGTATAATTGCTATGTTTTAATTTTGTTTAAGGGGAATTATGTAAAATTTTTAAAAAATCTTCATTCGGAACAAATAGCAAAATTACTTTTAAAAAACCAAAACGAATGTGATTTGTTGGAAGACATAAGGTAAATAATGTTATCATCTTATTTAGTACAGTTAACTAGATTGAATCATCAATTAAAAATTACTCTTTAACGTAATAATCATTCTTGTGACTTGTAGTGATTATATTTTATATAATTAGATTGTCTAGAGTTAATTATTTATAGATTGTATTTGTTCAATGAATTGTTGCTTTGATACAAACTTCTTTATTTTCGTGTATCTACCGAAAATCCACGGTTATGTAAATATTTGAATATTTGAAAGTTCAAATTATTTTACTCGTATTTAATGTGCAATTGTTGCACCGTATTTATTTACCGAGTTATTGAAACATCAAAGTAATTTCTTTTACCCACTGTGTAATCAAAGTTAAAACTCATTGAACTTTGAACAGTCTGATTTAAATATATTTAATACTTACCACTTACACGTGTAAAATTATTTTTTATTTTTTATTTAGGAGTTTTTTGATCAAAAAATCTTCTATAGAGAAATCATATTCAGATGTAAGTACTTATTAACAGTTTATTTGTCAAAAAATGACAACCTAGCATAATATCTCCTAAGTGCTGAGAGACCAAGTTTAAGTAAATATTTTTATAATTTTTATAGGCATTACTTAAAATATCTGTCGCTTTTTTGAACAAGAAAATTGCTAATATACCGGACATAAAGACTGAAGGCAGTGAAGAAAAATGGTAAGCATACTTTATCGTACCACACTAGCAAGTATACTGATAGATACTAAAATAGACGATAAATTAAAAGCAATAGTTTTTAATTATAGCTTATAAACATTTAAAGTATAATTAAGTTTAAGTGGCGTGAAGCGACATGGAGTATTTTGTACGTATACAATAATGAAGGTAAAATGCATCTTAACTTTGCTGATGTTTTGTAACTGTGGTTGTACAGAAAAACTTAATTAAATATAATTTAATGATTTTCATCGGTATCACACAACATGTTCCATGTCATATTATGCTATATGGTAGGTTTTTTCGGTTTTGAGTGTACTTGGTCATTGAGTAGTCGCCATATTTTATGTGTAACATTTAAATTTAATGATTTATAATAAATTGTAGGCATAATATAAAAAAACGATACTATTGATTCTAAGGATGGGTATTTAATGATGTATTTCCTTTTAATTTTTCAATATTAATATCATTACGGTAAGATTAATTTGAAATTATTATTGATGGAATATGTTAGCTTATTAATTATTATTAAAATATTATACTATACGTATAGGTTCCTAATATGGTAATTAACATAATATCATAATTTAAAATAGTCAATAACAAAGTGCAGAATATTGTTAATGGGTTTGTGATATAAATAGCTTAAAAATGCCTGAATAATTTAAATAACAATATTATACGTAATGACTTATGATAAACAATTTTAAATCTCTACCATGAATATTTTTTTAAATTACAACCGGGGTGAATTGATGATATTTTTAGTTCCAGGAAGTAAAAATCAAAGTGGCACGTAATAGTCTATAACTTATTTATATTTTCAATAAAAAAAATCTTCTTCTTCGATATTTTACTTTTGCGCCAATAATACGTATTGTACATTTGGCATTTAATAATAAAGTAATAAACGCAGTATAAAGTTTTAAGTATTTAATTAATTTAATAAGCGCCTACTGATAATTTCTTAGTTAAATAAAACCGTATATAACATATTAATAACATTTAATAAATAAATTAATATAATAATTATTTCATACAGTTTACTTTTGAAATAGCTAATTTTTAATAGCTAAACTTCTTATAAAACAATTTAATTTTACTTTTTATTATTGTTCAATAATTATATTAAGTTTATATTATTGGATATTTTTGTTGGAAGATATAAACATAAGAATATAAGCTTCTAAATAATCTTACTTCAACGAATTTGAAAAACTAGTTTTATTATTTTAAAATTGAAAATGATTGTAATGATTGTAACCGAGTCAAACAGTTTTAAAATAAATATTTAAGCAAGTGCTGTATAAGAAACTCGAGTCTATATAATAATAGTTTAAAGTATTATTTGAGTTGAAGGAAGCGTAAGATTATAAGAAGATACTTATAATATACCTACTAAAATGTTAATTGATGATAAGCATTACTATAAAGCTCATAAGTAGGTATTTAATGAAAACGTTAAAGTAGCGAAAAGCACAGTTCTTATACACACTTTGTTTTCTTTACAAGAATTTTCGTAAATGTTTGCTTCAGAAATATCCAAAATGTCTTTAAAGTTTTTATAGTTATACAAATTATAATCGTTTATACATGAATTAGGAAATATATTTTTAATTTTATTCCAACTCAGAGCGAAGTTTTATACTCATTGTAAAATCTCTAGTATCCATAGTATTATCTTAAATTTAAAGCTAAGTGGATACAAAAAGTTTTCTGATTATTATGACAACTAATAAAATTATTAGTATATGAAAACATTCTTTATTGAATATATTTGATTTTTTTTTTTTTTGATATACTTATAAATGAAATATGCTTCCAATAATGGAATTAGTTATGCTGTTATATATTTTTATAGTACTTTTTAAGTCTCAATCAATTAATATATTATATTGATATAAATTAAAATTTGACAAATGAATATTTATTTTCTATTATTTATAAAAATGACATGAGAAAATTTTCGATTAATCTATATTTACTGTCTGCTGACTCTGCTTGACATGTAAGAAACATTTTGTCTACCGGAAATGGTTGTGTATCTATTTGGACTTATACGGTTTAAACCACTGTATCCAACTTACTGATTAATAAAATATACTTTGTTGTTAATTATTATTATTATATAAAAATTGTTAAAAACTAATCGTTAAAGTGCATAATTTATAATTTTGTGGTCTGTAATAGTCATAATTAGTCATAATAAATTTCATATTATACATAAGCGTATTACCTACAGATAAAAATGAGCCTTGACTTCCTGAAAAAAATAACGATACTTAATAAGTGTGATAAATACAAATAAAACTACGTATATTATTAAGTGAAATAAAAATAATTGTTTTAATTAAAATATATATATGGTACTTACCTATGTGTACGTTTATATATAACTTCATAAATCATAATATAACGTGAATATATTACGAATTAATCGGCAATCGGTATTTATTTCTGATTATTAAAAAAAATGTTCAAAAAAATTTAACATAATATCAATTGAACAGTTATTAATCTCGATAAAGGCAATAATTTTGTTTTTACCTAACACATTTAACAGATCTAAAAAAAAAAAAATAAAATAAAATGTTTTGCTTGTATTTAACGTTTATACAAACGTGTGTTATGTGATATTAATGTAAAAATATATATATATGGTTAAACGATCATAAATTATCAGTACACTGAAAGGTACCTAATACAACATTGCTGATTATTAAACCTTTTGTTATACTTTAAAACTGGCTCGAATCGATCAACGTGACCCGCACGCGCATCGTTTGGTGGTCCGCACCGTACTATACACTATCCCTATTATTATACCCTTCTAAAGTTCTAAAGGACTACGCTCTAAATAACACAGTTCTAGTTTAAGTGTTTTACTCATTTAACACGTAAAACGAACCGTATGTAATATTATAATCAATTAGACACAATCATTGAACTGTACAATTATTAATCAAAGTACTCTTATTTTTATATTTTCCATAAATATAAAATTTCATTTATTAAAATTGCTTACCTAATCTTTAATTATTGGTTTAAAAATATTAAGAAATATAATATAATATAATTTAATTTTTAGACTTAATTTTATATTTTTGAGGATTATATTACTAAAATTATTTTTAATAAAATCAATCTCAAAAATAATCTAAAATGCTATATTAAATTCTTAACGACTGTGTTATTTGTTATTCATAAACAATAAAATATTGTGATTTTTTTTAATACATTATATAGAAACGTTGATTTTGAATTTAAGATTTTATATTTAACTAAGAAATTATGTAATTTAGATTACTAATAGTTTTTATTCCATTATTCATCTTTTTTTTAAAACGCATGTTTTAGGTAGGTACCTAATAATTTATTTTATCGTACACCCGATAAAATTTCTTTTAAAGTATAAAAATGTATGTAGCAGTTGGATGTTTCACTACATTCGTTTATATTTATACATTTTTTTAAATAAAAAAAAAAATAATTATTGTGATTTTATATTTGTCTTACAGAAAATATGATTTGAAATAGGACCTATGCAAACAACTATGGTTAGGACAGTAAAACAAAGAATCAATTTAAAATCGTTTTTAATCTAAAAAAATGGACTAATACTTTTGAAAAAGATAAGTGTTGATTGAAATTATTGAATTTTATCATAGTTTTTTTTTAGAATAATTTTATTAATATGTTGTTTCAAATTTATTGAATTTGAATATGTTATTAAATACAATTTTACAAAAAAAATAATATTATTATTATATAATAAAAAAGTATTTTCTAAAAACAACATACCGTCCTCATCCAAATGAAAATAATAAATACGACGATCTCAAAATATAAAAAAAAAAAATAGGGGATGCTCTCGTATTCACTCCTTACGTACTTCTTAATTTGAATACAAATAGCAATGATACAACACGAGCTATTATAAAGTTGAAAGAAGCAAGACAAGTGCCCAAATAGTTGACCTGCACTCATCATGTGCTTATTTTTTATTTTATTTGAATAATAGTAAATCCATGGGATTTATGTGGACAGTGGATTATGTTTAGTTAATAAGGTGTACGTTAAACGTCAACGCGTTGACGTATTATATTTAATATTTTAATCCCCGTGTGATGTATTTTTTCGTAAGATTTGAGGTACTTAGAATTATGCATAAAAATAATTGTAACTCGTAGCTGAAATATCGAGCATAATTATTTATCCCCTAAGATTTTTAAAATAAAAATACAGGACAAATTTTTATAATCTTTTTATGCATTAACATACCACATCGCGGAAAACAATTAGCTTTCATTTTATTATTATAAAACGAAAATAGGTATAAAATGTTTTGTTTCTAAGTAAAATATTATATTGGCTTAATACACTAACGTTGGATTGTGTAAAAACTAAAAATGAAATAAAGTAATAGTTCACTGAAATTTAATAGATAAATCGTTAACCATTAAATCGCGTTTAGGTGAGCATTAGCTCACTATTAATTCATTAAAAGTTTAGTGATTAATCTTGTATTATTCGGCTAACTATTATAATATGAAACTAAATATTACAATAATATATAGTAGATATTACACTCATTTATTGAATAATAGTATTACATTTTTGAGACACCAGGAAATTAAAAATCAAAAAAATCCATTTAATAATTTATGAGGTACCTTGGTTAAGTTTTATTGAAAGTTGGTTGATAAATGATAAAATTAATTTTGATTGGAGTTTAAAATTAAGTTTTTCTTTTATTTATCTATGTAAAAATTAAATTGAAATTATATATTCTCTCCATAAAAAGCTTTCGCGGCATCTCCTGTATATAAGGCAGTACCTACTTTTATTTTTAGGCAGTGGCGTATTTAAGATTTATTTGAGGGAATGGTATGACTAAAATAGTTTTTCTCCCTCCACTCGTAATACATGAAGATACAATCAATTTATTATAACTTTATACCTACGTACCTAATATATATTATATATAGGGCTTGGATTTTAAAGCATAATAAGTAACAAAAAACACACGATTGTTTTAAAAATGTAAAAAAGAAGCATATTTATTAAAAAAAAAAAAAAAAAAACATGACCAAAAATTAACACGAACTAGTAATAAAAATGATTAAAAAATTTGAAAAATTAATTTAAATTTAAAAAAAGAATAATTTACCATATATTTTCCCAGATTTGCAGTAATTAACTGACTATCATCAGACAGAATATTTTTATACATAGATAATGAACATTCTACATCCGCTGAAGTGATCGGTGTATACTTCATACCAGAGGTTTCAAATTACTAAATTTAAGAACGAAACACTAAATCTTAAATTTTGAAACGATTAATATCGATGTTATAGCGGCATACTGACCGTATAGTTACTGCAGGCTATATTATGTAAATCGTTAATCTATACGTTTAATATATTTTAATAAAAAAGCCGATAACAAAAACAATAATAATCCAATTTAGTCCGCATTCTGGGTTTTTACATTCCTTATTTCTTATTTTTTTTTATTATTACAATAGCATAGTAAACATAGTTTAACGAATTCATAGCAGGAATAATTGAACAAAAAAGCAATAAAAAATCCAAAAAGCAAAAAAGAAGCATATGATTTAAAACCCGAGTCCTATTATTATATATATATATATAACATAATATTAAATAATGAATCATTTATGAGTTTATAAAATAAACTGTAGCCTTTTAGGTTTCTTCAACATCCAATATTATGTTATTATGAATGTAAAGCTTTGTAAGCCGATTCAATCTTGACTAAAATTAAAATAATATTCAACATTTAAACAATTAATAAATACAACTAATATTTCATTAGTAAATAGGGAATATTTATACCTCTTTCATAGAATTTCTTAAATATGTTTTTAATCTTTTTATGCAAGCTAATGCAGTGATATAAGTTTAAAAAAAAAGGTCAAGGGGGAGATATATCTCCCTCGTCTCCACACGCCGGTTATTTTTTTGCCGGTTACATTTGGGCATTGGATATATTATTTAATCTTTTTTATCATAATTATTTTTGGATACAATTTTATATAAAAAATATATCTAAAGTAAAAATAATATTAATTAAATAGGTCTAATAATATAAGTTTTAATCATAATGTTGTTTTTAATAAAAGTTTAAACATAACAGATTTTTAATAGTTTTAAATTAAAGATTAGTAGTTGTTAAAACATCATCTAGTAAAAGGACCAACATTTCAAAATATTATTAACTACATCACTGTAACTATTATATAAAATATATTCCATTTTATGTTTTGTTTTAAAATAATCAAATGTTGTTTAAAATGTCAGAACGTTTCGATTTCATAAAAAGTTTTGCTTAACTTAAAACTGTAATATTTTTACAACAAATTTATTAAAAAGCCTTTATTCGTAGTTTTACTTAGATTTACATTAAAATTATGATAATAATATTATAATAGATTTGTATTAAACTTTTCATTGGTCAAAAAAACGTGTTACAATTTAATAAAATTATACTTTATAGTTTATTGTATACAAATCAATTATGTTTTAACTTAGATTAAAAGTAAATCAAACTAGGTAGTGTTATTAATTAATTATATTTTTCTTTACGAAATAATATAATTAATATTTAAACATGGTTTTTATATACATATCTATTATTATTTTCTAAAACGAATAAAATGCATAATATTTATATTACTGTGAGTATTCAACGTTGAAGCTCAAGTTAATTTTTTTTTTTTCGTAATAACTTTTATGATTATATTATGTAGGTATAATAACAAGTGCGGAATATCTTAAACTGACTTTTCGACGTAATAGCTTTTTTAAAAGAAAAGTTGTCTTTAATAGTATTAAATCTAAAATGTCATATTTGGTACTATTAATCATTTTAAATAGTTATCTAGATTAAATGCCAAGGAAAAAAATGTTGAAGAAATATTTACTTATTTTTAGGAACATGTGGAATGTATGGCGAACAGTTCTCGAAGAAAACGAAACGGCTGCAAAAGCACGATTAGAAGCTATCGAAGTTTTACAAAACCAAATAAATGATGAGGCGAAAGCTCTTCGGGCGCATAAACTTCAGATTGCAAAAAAAGTAAGTTATTAATATAATTTTATCTAGTTTTTTTTAAACATTTAGTACCTATGTGATATTTTATTATGCTTTTTTAAAAGTTTACATCCTAAGATAATCATGATTCCTGAAACAGTTTTTACAGTAATTGTAAGTCTTTGAATTGATAAGTAGAGACCAGAGTTTTATATATGTTACCTTTAACAATTTTAGAATATGACTTACCAATTGATATATTTTATTTCATATATTCTTAAAATGTGATAAAAAATATAAAATTTGAATTGCAATAGGTAAATCGAGAAAATATATTTACAATCTATACAGTTCATTGAAAGTATTTACTTACGATCCTGAAAAATTTATTATAATACGTGAAAATTGAGTATTTAGTACTTTACAAAATATTTTTCTTAAGCTATGCGGAAATTATCATTTCTCAATTTTATTTATATATCTTACATATACATTAGTTATTTATATATTCATATTTTTGATGTACTTTGTAAGTACCATAATATAACTGAAATTAAATTGCTCAATAAATTAAACATATAATTTTTAATATAGGTTTATATATTGAAATTCATTATTTAATGTTATGTATTATGTTTGTTTATTAAAAGATAAATAACATGATTTTATTATTCTAATATAAAATATTTATCATATATTGTTATATAATTATAGTGTACAGATCATTTAGCATTGGTACAAAAAGAGCTTCATTCTTCCGTTCAAGATGTAGATAAGACGAAAAAGTTTTATTTTGACGAAGAACAGAGTGCTCACGAAGTGAGAGACAAGGCTAAGGATATAGAAGAAAAGTAAATTTTTAAATTATTGCTAAAATACGTGCATAATAATATATTAATTTATTTTTTTTTTATCAAATTAAATTATTAGAGACTGGTCTGGGTAAAATATTTAGAATTGGATTAGGCGGGGGAATGAAATTGTAATTGTAATTTTCTGAAAGGTAAAAATAATTTTAAAAATGTTTAATTAAGGCGTATATACAAGTTAATAAAACTTATTTAAACCAATATTTTAATTATTTTGTAAATCATTAAAAATTCGTTATTTATTTTATATTTTAATTATATTTTAGCGTCTGAGCATAGCGATAAAAGTAGATATTGATCTTATAATATTATGAATATTCTAAAAGTTTCACGTATAAAATCAAACCATTTATATAAATCGATTATTAGATTTTATATAAAAGACGTTTACCTGTGTATTATATAATGAATAATGCGATGAATGTTATATATTATTGACGATATAATAATATTTTAATAGATATATATATATACTGTATTTTAAAATTTATTTTGAATTTAATTGAATTTTTTTTATGTCATAAGTTATGACACGTTAGGATAAGAATAAAAATTGAATAAACTTTTAGAACTTTAATAAAGCTTAAGATTGATAACACTAGTGTATATGCGATACACCGAAACCTTTTATAATTTAAATGGATGGTATTTTTTTCAGGTTAAAGAAAAAAAAAGGTTCCTTCTTCCAGTCAATCACTTCTTTACAAAAAAACAGTGTAAAAGTAAATATTATAATTTTTAGTTCAATGTAACAAATCATATTTTTTTAATATTATAGTTAATTTTTGAAACCTATAGTGACATTATATAATACCAACTAATGACAATCTTTTTGTATATTATTTTTATTATTACATTATCTTAAAATATTTGATCATTTTAGGTGTCTTCCAGAAGAGAAGTTTTGGAAGAGAAATCTTCAGGAGCTAGAAATGATTATTTACTGAGTCTGGCGGCTGCAAATGCACATCAGACACGATACTTTTTGGTTGACCTTCAAAATGTAATGACTGTGAGTAAACAAATACTTATAAAACTTCTATACCTATTACCTATATATTCATCATTCATGCTTATAATAGGTACTATATTTTAACAGTATAATTCGATTAACGTTTTAATGAATTTCATAACAATATTCACTTTTATACATGTAGGTACGTACAAATATAATTCAATTACTGTTAAAACAATTAATAAAGTTAATTAATGATAATCTTTTTAAATTTTCAAGTTCTTTTATAAATAAAAACTATTAATAATTTTCTTCATACAATAATATTAAAATTACGTGGTAATTTTATACTAGGTATATATATACAATATAATTTACTCGTTTAATTTATTCATTTAAGTTTAAAGTTACATTAATTGTTTAGAGTTTGTACGTTACTTGTTTTCTCAAACTACGTTATTATAATAACAATTAGAAATTATATTTTTATTAAATTTTTTTTCTATAGGTAAAAAACTTTGGATAAAGTATAAAAGTTTGATTATTTACCTACTGTACATACTGATTTTTATGATAATTACTTAATTTGGTTATTACTTTAAATTATATAAAATATAATGATTAAAAAATGTTTTAATTTATTGAATACTAGACTATGGAACACAATGTTTATGAAAAAGTACAAGAATATTTGGCATTATTGAGTAAAATTGAGCTCCTTACGTGTACTGTTGTTCATAATTCGTTTAAGAAAGTCAGAGATCAAGCGCAACAAGTTAGTATATATAAATTCTTAACACGATAATGTCATAACTGTTTAATTTTATTTTGATAAAACGTGAATTCTTATATGAAAAAATGTTTAGTTAAGTCGAGAGTACAATATGCAATGCGTATACCTTTTCTACCCCGTGTTGAAGCAACATGTTCAATACCAATTCGAACCTTGTGACGGAGACAGTATAGATCACATTACAGCGGATCACGGTGGAGTAGTGACTATACTTAGCCAAGAAGCGAAAAGATGGGCCACACGAATAATTAGGGAGACGAATAACATAAAAGAAAACACTAGAAAACTACAGGTCTTCCAAGCTCTCAGGGATTCTGGACAAAAGGTAAATTTAATTATGAGATAACTGTGTATGTCATTAGCATTTGGTTTATCACATTATTATGTTTGTTATGTAATAAAACTCTTTTAGTCTTTTATTGATCGAAAAATATATTAGGTTAGGTACATATATCACATTATGTTACATCTCAAACACGAAATAGCTTCCATCCGAATTTATGTGTTGGAAAATAAGTATCCATTTCGTGAACTCATCTTGCAACAATGAATAATTCATTAATCGACTGGGTGATTTATTAGTATACAGAGTACAATCTAAAAAAACACCAACTATTCCGTGTAGTTTATCATTAAATTACTTTAAAAAATAATGCATAATGTTTTGTAAGCGATTAATAATTATTAAATACCAATTTAATGGTTTATATTGATGGAATTATTGAGGGACCACAATTTTTAACCATTCTAATAACAATAAGTACATACTGTATATTATATAATAATATATTATGTTACTAAATTGATTTTTATTTTGTTTTTTGATTCATTATAGAACGACCCAAATGATCCAAATGGACCTGATTTGGAAACTAAAATAGAATCATTGAAAAACAGCATTCGGAGGTCTGAAGTAAGAAACGAATTTGAGTTTAAAAATATTTTTATATAAGTACAAAGTTTGCATATAAAACGGGTAATAAGTAATATTGCGATTTGTAATAGGTACCTAATATAAAAAATGTTTACTTTTATAACGTTGAGTTATGTTTGTGTTGAATTTTTGACGTTATCCAAATATTACGAGTATACAGCCAATAATGCTTGTATCAATTAGAGACATTCTAATATATTATTTTAACATAAAAAATTGTTGACATGTTATTCCAAGCATTGATGAAATTATAATTATTCACTGAATAATAACTTCACTAATCAATGGCATATTTATAGTGTTATGTTTATGTTAAATTAATTTCATTTAGAACTGTATGATAATTGAACATTAATAATTTTTTTATAATCAATTTTTGTTAATTTAATGTAATTCGAAAAATATTTATTGTAGAAAATTTTAAATATTTTGTATATTAATAATTTTTATAGATAATACAGTTTTAAAAATATTTAGTCTAATTTTCGTTTTATATACCACGAACTGTAGTATTATTATAATTCTATAGTATATGTCAGTATTCACAAAAAAACGTTATATGCGAGGTTTTTTTGTGAAAAATATGTTGGTTTCACATATATCTAACTATCTAAATAAGAACCTTATGCATTTATAAAAATATATAAGATAAGCTACTCTTAGAGATAGTTGCTAGTGCATCCGTTATCTCCAATGATTTATTTTTGAAGTAAAATTAATTTATTTCAATGATTACACTTAAAACCTACCCTACATGATCAAAATTATAACAAAAACGATTTCTTCGGTTTTTTAAAAATTTAAATACCGATTTGACGAGTTAATTACATTGTTTATTGTTTATTTTCTTCTTTTTCAGATAGCCAAAGCTAAAGCTGAATCTCGTATTGAGTGTTTGAAAAATGGAGATGGAAATGGTAATTATATTTTGTTGTTTTTGAGGTTTTAATCGATGGCTTATTAAATTTTTAATTTTTAATGCTATATAATTTGAATCCACTCGTCTCTATACGAATTTGTTTTATGTTCGAAGATTAAGTGTTATAGGGGAAAAAAAAATAGCAAAAAAAAAAAATAAAAAATACATATAAATAATAAATATATATTTTTGTAAATTTTAACCTGATTTTTTTTTTTTTTTTTTTTTTTATCGTAGTTAATGTAGAAGAATGGTTAGCAGACATGGGTGATATAAACGCCGAACTTCAACGATCAAATAGTACGTCTTCATTACCAACTGATGGAGGTGCAACTAGTGCTATGACATCTGACTATGACAGTGAGGATTACGGAGATGGGCCTTCCGACAGTCCGGTACCATCCGATCAACCACAGTCATCGTCTCAAGATGAAGAAGATCGACCAGATTCGGCGGAAATTGATAAAGATTGGGGTAATTATCGATATGATAAATTATTATAGAACTTAATATATGTACCTTATTATTGTATATTAATCAATTCACATACAATAATTGTTAATAAATCACATTTATGAAATTGAGAAATTCATTTTTTATTTATGCTAACATCACAATACACATACCTTATTGTTGTTTATACTTTAGCACTTGTGGAAAAAGAACGTCAACGCATTGAACAATTAACGGCTGGTTGGGACGATCCGACTCAGGTGAATTGGGAAGAAACACGTGACACCGAAGAAAAAACGATGTACCCTCAAACTGCACCAGAAGAACCCGAAGGCCCTGTTTATAAATGTACTGCGTTATACAGCTATACTGTAAGTAAAATAAAATTAGAAATTTATTTATACATTCTTATTTTTTAATTTACTAAATAAAATCCTACCAGTGGTGTAATTTAGTTATATTTTTTGAGAGTAGGGAATGACATGAATGAAACCTTTGTAAATCTAGTAGAACACTAGTAGGTGGAAAGCTAAATTAATTAAGTACTTGCAGTAGAGAGTCTTAAATTTTGGTTTGGACAAACTTGTTATATTATATTGTTTTTTTTTTTTTAGGTACTAAAATTCTCCAATTATGTTATGCTTTGTTGAAATATTTAAGTACCTGTTTATATAATACCTAAAAATTAAAATATTATTTTGGTTAATCTTTATTTGTCTATTATACTCAATTAAATTAATTCATGATGGATTTAGTTTAATTGTACAGAGTGCGGCAGTCAAATCCGATGATTTAAAAAAAATCAAAAAAAAAAAAAAAAAAAATAGAAAACATTTTTTTTTATTAATTTTTCGCCAAACAAATAAAAACTACCCAAGTGGAATTTTATGTTATATATTTAAAAACTTCATTTTTTAAAGATTGTGTCACGCAAATGCCTTCCTTGGTTAGCCATACATATATTACACATGTATCGCTATTTTTGTAATATGCACAAATGCACGCTGTTCGCGCCACCAATGCTCCATGATTATTAAATTTCGGATATTTAAAAGCGATAAGAACATTCCCGAAATCTCTACCACTTTAGCCCTGCCCACCAGTTATTTTTTTTAAATTGTCGGGTTTGATTGCCGCACCCTGTATAAGACTTTTTTTTATGCGATGAAGTATTAAATATGATGTTGAAATAATAATAAAATGAATGATTTATTAATTTTTAAAGGTGTTTAATCATTAAAATATCAATTTTTTCTTCTTTTATTTTATGTTAAAATCGATATTGTTGAGTTCGAGTCGTCAATATTTAATAAATTTAATAATTTATCATATGACTAATCTAACGTTAGTTATATGGTGCAAGACGAATTCTCGTAAATAATAATCAACTGTAATACTGTAAATTCTCTAATATAGTATACATAATTGTATCCAGTTTCATTTTTTTTATTATTATTATTACAAGTTAATTTCAAAATATTTAAATTATTATTATTTTCTTACTCACGTTTTAGGGTCAACATCCTGATGAGTTAAGTATCGTTGAAAATGAGCAACTTGAAGTGTTTAGCGTAGACAGTGATAATTACGGTTGGTCAAAAGCTAGAAATTACAAAGGTGAAGTAGGGTATGTACCATCTAATTATCTGGATATCGAACAAGAAACTTGTGATCCAGAAACACACGACACCCCTACCACATACCAACTTAGATCGCAGATTAGTTTCTCTTCGGTGGACTATATGGTCAATGACGAGGCAACCAATCAATTACAGCACTGTCAGTCTGATGAAGACGTTGAAGCTGAAGAACAATCATCAGAAAAAAGCATCACTACAGTGTGGGAAAAGAAAGATGGAGGTAATAATATGAATATTATACAAATCAATTTTTAAAAATTGAACATTATAAATATAATGTATTTTTGTTGTTTTTAAAATGCCATGATCCCTATCGATCAACCATAATATTATTACGTATTTATCTGCATAGAAATTTTATTTTACTTTTTAGGCATCATAGAAATACCATCGTATTGTATAGCCCTATTCGATTATGATGGAAACGATCCCGAAGAATTGGGTATGAAAGAAGGCCAAATTATTAAAGTTGTCGACAAGACTACACACGTTGACGACGGCTGGTGGGTAGGTGAATTGGGTAACAAGATGGGACATTTTCCATCGTGTCTAGTAAAAGAATGTTATGAGAATGGTGACCTAGTACCCACACCAACATCTGAAAACGGAGATAGTGATTTTTCGAACGAAGATCATCCAGAGTTTGTTACAAGCGGCCCACCACCGCCACCACCACCAGTATTTACACCACCCGAATTACCACCAACACATTTGTTCCCGACTCAAGTGATTGTTACCCAACCAACGCCAATCGGTGATCATGGACCTCCTGGAAGTTTTGCCCCAGAAAGTGAGTAGAACGTGTGAAAGTTTAACGATATAAGATAATTAAAAAAAATAAATAAATAAATAAAAATAAGAATGAACTAAAGGACAGTTAAATAAGTAGGTATAGTTATATATTATAAAATGTAAAAATAGAATGAGATCAAGATGCATTGTATATTTGTATAATGAAAATAATGAATAAATATACTAAGAAAGTAATATTATTTTAATATGTTTATCTACAAACAATGAAAATTGATTTTAAAATATAATAAATATTTACATAATATTATTATTTCGTGGCAATTCCACGGTTTTGTCAACGATGCTGTAAAAATACTTTTCAAACGATTAATAAAGATTGTATATAAATAAAAAAGGTTGGAGTTTTTCAATTGAATCATAGTTAAAAATAAACATTCAAAAGTAGTTATATATATAATATGTTTGTTAAATCAATTATATAATATACTATAAATATATTAAGCATAGTGATGTTACTGAATCATTATACACCTAAATAAAATATACATATATAGGTAAATATTATATATTGTGTTAGTACTCACAATACATTGTTGACTTTAGATTATATATTTTTATTTTGGATTTTAGTTCCACCCAAATCGAATGAATTTTCAATGGTGATAACTCAAAATCAACAAGAACAGTATGACACACAGTTTACGGAGGAATCTTCTGTTACAGTACCAGTAAACGGTAAGGGTTTATAATATACAATTGACATATTAAAATATTGTTTTAATAATTATGTATAAATTATTTTTTATGTAATTAAAAATGTACAGTGCCCGGTGTACCACAACTGTTTATAGAAAACGAGGTAATGTTATTAATACAAATTCAGTAGTTAGTTTACTAAACCAATTCTTCTTTTTTATATTTATGAAACAAAGTAGTTAAATTACATTTTAAAATTATCTATAAGTATAATATCTTTTTTGTTCGTTAGACTTTATATAGGTACTTAGCATACGATCAAATCTTATCGATTTTATCTTTATACACTTCTAAAACGTGTCTTAATAATGTCGGAAAACTGCTATTCTTTCCACATCTAAAAACGTTCACGCTGTACTAAATATACGCCTACAACTATAAATAGTAGATAAACGCTTTAATAGTCTAAAAAATTTATTTAAATTCATTTATTTATTTCTATAATCTGCATATTGCATCAAAGTCAATACCATTAGCCTTTATAATATGTATTACAATGGCGTATTTGAGATTTCACTGCGGACAAAGGTGACTATAAAGGTTATTCCACTCCCGTCCACCGATTAAAGAACAACACCGTCTACTTATTGTATTTAACGCATTATGGAGATAATTACCTCTCCGACAATAATAATTAGCCGGAAAAACTGATGTCGAAAAATAATAATCGTATGAAAACTCTTCATTACACAATTATTTGCAGCCACTATAGACGCTGGAAAACTTATCACTAGGGACATTGGGTTCCATATTATTACAGTACGTAATTATTTCTGTTGTATTATTTTATAGGATGATGGTTCTGGGCCTCCCGACGCTCCTCCGCCACCGGCACCTGCACCTGTGTCCGACGGGCTAGGCGTCGCTCAAATCGTTATCACCGCCGCTACGCCAATGATGGAAGAACCAGAAAAGCCGTTCGGCCAAGAAACGGAAACGGTTGAGACCAAAGCTGAACACCCCAGCGAGGAGGTCCAATCGGAATCGAAATCGGAAGAGGAGCATCGCATGAGCGTGGACAGTGATTACTTCCCGGCCACAATACCGGAAGAATCCGAAGACGATCTGAAGTTGCTCGAGACCGATCACCACGCCGATACGGGTTTGCCGCCCGAGCTCGAACCCGGACAACTGGCCAAACTTCACGATCTTAAAGAGTCGAACGCTTAGATAGATTTTTTCATCGTCTTATTTACTTCTTTTTCAAGGTCGACTATATATATTATGTTTAAGGTTCTACCTATTATATATTAAGACTAAGTGTTCTTGTTTATGTCGTTATCGATCAGTAGATAACCAAACCTTTAACACTTGCTATATATAATATAAACTAAATGCTTACGATATAATATATTTATGGAACACATAAAAACACATAAAGCGAAACTTATGTGATTGTATGTTATACGTTACTGTTTTAGTAGTAAAATGTTAACCGTCAATAATATTTCCTTAACACACGTATCTTATTAAAAGTATATACATATATAAAATCAGAAGCACGTTTAGAGACAAAATTTAAGATTAATTTGTTCATAGTATTCTTCTTCTTGTCAAGTATTATTTTCAATAGGGTAGAAAATAATTATTATAAATCTTATAGTTTGTATAAGTGACAAACGTGTTATACTATTATGTGACTTTTAAATATTAATAAAAATGTATTTTATATTCTCAGTTTATGCGTACCAAGATTGATTCACTCCAAACAATAAGGATCATATTTTTGTCACATTAACCCATAGTTGAAACTTAAGTAGTCTGACCTGTGGTAGTTGGTGTTTCAATAGTATATAAATTATTATCAATTATTGTGAAAAATGTGAACCTACTTTGATCTTCAGTATATAAGTACATCTAGTATTGTCATTCTAAAATTATTGTGAAAATTACATTTTTTTTATCAATAGTTTGTCTACAATAATTAATTATATATAATAATGATTATTTAAGACAATGATAAAGACTATTGCGATTTTACGCCGATAATAGTGATTAACTGACGATTGATGGGGAATCATAGATAATAAAGATATGGATAGGACATATCGGTCTTATCAGCGGTATTTAAGGGGTCCAGTTGAGGCCAAACAAGTATACCTATATCGAGTATCGATTATCATTATAAAAACGCCTCAATTGCCTTCCCCTCCAGGCATGCGGCCTCAAATATATTTAACATAGGCGTGGCCTATCTATATCTTTATTATCTATGCGGGAAATACATTTAAGTGTAATACATAGTTAATGGTTTATATGCCTCTTATCTACATTATTTTATCAAAAGTATTCACTATTGTGAAAATTATGACTTTTCATTATTCTTCTAAAAACGAAAATCGAACAAGCCAGTTTTCATTTTGATAATCAAATGTATAGAATATTACAAATCGAAAGTTATAGGTATAGGTATGTTTAGTTTAATTATTTCAAAAATCTGACCTAGTGTATATTTTGGGATGTTTCCCAATCATTTTTTTTTTTTTAATGTGTTTTGATTTAATCTAAAGTCTCTGGTCTGGCCATTATTATAGTGGCTATGCGTGGAATAAAAAACATCTAAACGACTCGTATTTGAAATTTATTATATAGGTATTAATACATTATTATGTTCAAAGACTGTCGTTTCACGTTTTCAATAGTACCTAAGAATTTTACCTATACCTGTAATTTTTAATTTAATTTTAAAAATATTACGTAACTTGTCTGTTATAGTTACGTGTTTGAAATTAATTTCAAAAATAAATATACATCTGAAGCACGAGGAGTCATTGATAAATGATAATAATTATGTGTTAACGAGTTATCCATTATCATGCGATGTGAGTACAATTATTACGTGTTTTAATTACCTATACCACTAAAACACCGAATTATTGTTTATTCATTTATAAAATTTCAATTTTTAAACGACGTAATTACGATATTATTTAATATAATATTATGTTTTTAATATTTGACAATTATTGTATTTACACGATTACTATATTATTATTTTAATTATTAAACATTGTATTCGATGAATTAATTTGATTTATAATTACGACATTTTACAAATAATCATGTTTATATCGAAATAACAGAGAAAAACCAAATATCTCCATAACATTCACCAAACAAAACTGTCTAATCGTTTTGATATTGTATTTACAACAGACACGTTCGGTGGTAGGTATGCAATAAAGATCACGTTTACCTATACAATGATGAATATTTTATTGTTCTAAAATAATATATTTTAATCGAACGGGAAAGTTTGGGCTTATGTCATTAATCGAGTATATTGCTCAGAACGACCAGTGAAATAGTTGAGCATAGAGCGCCAATTATAATCGTATTTATGAATTCGAATAAAAAAATGATAATATTGTTTTTAGTTATTGTTGTTAAATAATGTAATATTTGTAATATGTTACCTATTATTATTTGTTATTCTTACGACGATCTATGTTTTGTTCTACATTACTTCGGAGAGAACGAATATGATTTTATGCTTGTGCGACTTAAATAGCTACCATAGACAATTGTATTATTAATTGTTAAATGAGTGCCTTTTTCGTGTACGCGCGTGTATGTCATAAATAATAATATTATATAATAGTCGTTAAAATGATAAATGGATACAAACAATATTTAAATTTATTATTGACATTTGTTTAAAACATAATATATATAAATCATAATAATATTTGGTATTCTAATTTCTACCTACTATATCAAGAAAAAACAAATAAATATTTCGTAGCAATATTTATACATTATAACGATTAACGACGGTTCGTGTTATATAGATCATTTAAACAATTATAAATTTGCCTAAAATTAATTAATTTTTAACGAACGACAATGACGTGTTAATCAATGTAAACCGTTTATTGTTTTTTTTTCGTACCTGTATTGTATTGTATTTGTTTAGTATTGTGTTTTATTAAAAAACCAAAACCATAAAGTTGTTATTAATTATTATACGATTTTTAAATAATCAGTCCCTATATCATTATGTTTATTCAATAAAATTTATAGTTAGTACTGTCATAATGATAGTTTATAATAGGTAAGTACTTTGCACAGTATGATACAAACTATAAGCATACAACTAAATAATTGTACTTATAATCATGCGTTGCTGAGGCTGTCATAATCCGTTGATTTAGTGTAAAGATTCTAGATACTAGAAACACATGAAGATTTGTTTGTTTGTTTTTTTTTTTTTTTTGAAATCAACAATACACTGAAAAATAACAACTATATTCCAATAATCATAAATTTTTGATTATACAAATCATTTACAAAATTATAAAAAAAAGTAAAAACCATGTAATTATATATAACATACCTATATGTGTAATGTTTAGCCCTTATTACCTACGTATTTAGCTTTATGAGTCATATAAGTACATAAATGTTTTGTTTTCTCAATTTTTGACAGATAGTCGTCACATATCAAGTTCTATATATTATAGATTTGTACTTTGGAAACTACAAAAACTACATAAACTATTGATGATAAAATTTGTAAACGTACCTAAGCAATACATTGACCAGTTATTTTAGATTTTAGTGAGTTTTTGACGTTCATCTAAGTACCATTTAAAACTCATCTTTTCGAAATTTCAGCTGTGTTCGGTAGAAAATACTTAAAAATTGTTGAAATCCGAAAATGTGAGAAAATAATTTAAAAGTAATTTGTACACATACAACGTGTGAACTTTAATGATTACTAAAATAGCATGGACATAAAAGAAAACGATTACAAAATATTATATGTATTGCTGCCGATGCAAAATATTTCAGTATGTGTAACAATTATAACTTCAGTAAGTGTATATAATGTGGATAATTCTAATAGTTTTGTTTTAGTTTTCAAACCTGAGAATAAATCACAAAAATCCATACTCAATTTAAGAGTACTTACTTTTTTCAATGACGAGAACAGGTTTTTTTTCTAAGCTAGGTAGTTATCCTAGTATTGAAAAAAGCATTTATTCACTACCATTATAACACAAGTTTGTATTCATCTGCGCAAGTCCTCTTCTGGTGGTTTCATATTGTTGATTTTAAACCATATTGTGTTTGATGTGTAATTAGGTGCTTTCGTTAAATTATTTATTATTTTTTTTTTTTTTATGAAAATTGTTATAGTTGTTAAACAAATGAATTCAATGTAGGTAATTCAACAATTATCGTTATCAATATTTATTAGGTTGATCAATATTCAAAAGCTTGATATCCTTTTCCTTTGACAATTATTTCCTTTAATGTGTTTCGTAGTGTATGTGTATTGCATCACTGTAACTTTTTTTTATTAATATGGTAGATTCTGTTTGAATTTATTATAAGTGCGTATAAATTTTTAAATATTAGGACACAGAGACAAAAAAATCAAAAACACGTACGTACATAGTTTGTGCTTTAAAAATTGCAATATTAACAGTATTCATAATTGTTATAGTGAATATAGCTATAAACCTGGGTGAGTTGGCCATTTTTTTCATCTATTTCAGGTTAAATTACTTTTATATTAAAACTAATTAAGTTAGAATAGAAATTAGTTTCAGAAAGTTTTCAATTTTTTTATCTTAGTTAATTAGAAGTTATAGTTTGTTTAAAATAGTAGTTAAGTTAAAGTAAAAGTTAGAAGTAATTTTTTTTTTATAGTTTAAAATATAAATATAAAAACTTATTGATTAATATGTAAATTTTAACTATTTTTAATGATTGAAAAACAACATGTTAAACAACTGGCAATTTGATCAAATGCTCCAAATAGGTAAGTAAGTAATAGTAAAAGATATAAATTATATCTACAGGCTAAAGCCGTGGTTACCGCGCGTGCATGTAGGTATAATGTTATAGAAGATATAATGAAAATTAATTGATAACAAATAAAATGTCAAGATTACATAACATTTTTTGGTCTAATGAAAAAAAAAAAAACAATAATAACTTATTAACCTTAATTTTCTAACTAGCTGGTGCCTAGCTTTGAATAGCCATATGACTTATAAGTTAAATTATTATAAGGTTGGTCAGATTACTTAACCAAACAAATATATTTATATAGTTATGCATAGGTATTATAATAATCATATCCTTTTAATTACCTATTTACATCTGTTAATGTGTTATATTTGTTATATTGTGTTTAATTATAACATGACGTGATACTGGTCCTGGTCGTTTATAATATTTGTTTATAATGTATTATGCTTATGTACATGGGTAGATTGATGATCGCGAGTTTGGCAAAGAACTAGCCATTATGTAATTCTGTAGTTTTACTCTGGTTCGCATCGACAATACACGTCGGTCTTTCGAACTTTGGGTACGAAACACGAGTTTGTCAAGAGGGAGTAGTGTATTATAATATATATTAAGTAGGTATTATCTAAGCACGTGTAACGTGACACATCCGAGTAGGGTGTTAGAGAGTTGAAATTTAAGGATCGGTAATCGGAACACGAACGAACGATACGAAATACCGACTTCAAAGAGGCTGGAGCGATTCCCTGGAGCAGTTGATTATTGTATTAGTTATTATAATTTAACGCCAGCGACAATGATGTGCCAATAATGATTAACGATATGAACATGTGTTCAGTATATCGCAATAATATTCATGCCATAATTGTCTATGTAGTAGGTGTATATTTTGATGTCCACGGTACCTTTATATAGGGACATTTATTTTTAATAGACATTTCATGTTCAAGTTTTAAAGAAATTGAATATAGTACCTACTTAAATTATTATTTTTCAAAAAATTTAATTTGTCAGAATTTGAAGGTTTCTAGGTTTTTTTGTATATTATTATATTGAATACAAAATTAAATTAATAAAAAAATGTAAATGTAGATTAATTTTAAGCTATTATTCATTCACACTAAAAATCTTTTTATACTGTTTTACGGTAGGTACGTTGTATTGACTCATAACAGCTAATAATAGATAAATATATAAAAAAAAATATTATATGATATGTTATGTGATTAGTTTTCGATAAAAATTTATTCAACCTACCTGAAAAATAAAAAACTAATATAAGTAATGATAATATAAATATTTACTTACACTATTTTAACTTTAAATTAAAAATTTTTCTCGATTGTGAATAAGTGCGCATACGAAAAAAAAACCTAAATAATTTTATCATATTTATTATTTAACTATTATAAAATTGTAAAATTTGCAATTTTGAGCGAAGTGAAAACACGTTTTATGCTTGAGAGGATAAAAATATGTACAGTACTGTAGCCTGTGGGCTTATTGTTTTAAAGTTCTTCACCACACAACTGTATAGGTATATATATGTAATGTATATATCTATATGATTGTTGTGTTAACGATTGACGATCTAAGTGATCTATGTACACATTGTATATTGTATGTGTGTTGCAGGTGTTTTAATGAGGTTTCAACGGCCCAAGTTCGGTTCTTGGTTATTCATCTTTATAACGTTATTATCATGCATCACAGTCATATTTATCTTCATTTCAGGTAAATTATTCACTCTTTATATATACAGTCATAAAATTATCTATATTATGATTACTTACTGCTGCATTCGGCGTATTAAACATTTAATATTGTAGCTCATACATGGTTATTATTAACTTTTCTATTACAAGACAATCAATAGTCACTAAGTGATTAACTAGGCCAACCAAAAGTGATTAAACTATAACCACAATTAAATACTATTTTCCTGTGACATATATCACTACGCATTTCTGTGTTTGGCAGTACACCAGTAAATACTACCGAGCATACCAGTAGGCAATAATCAACTAGGTAAATATGTACATCATACATTGCACATCAAACAAACAAATTATGAAAATATATAATTTTATTGAAATTTGTCAAGTACCTACGTCCTACGATATACATATTTGACAATTTTCATGATACATATTATACAAATTTAATAAGTAAATAAGTAATAGCATAATAACTATACATATTATTAATAATAATGATTTAATTTGGCATCTGTTCAATAATGATACATTTAAATATTATAATAGTTAATATAACGTGTATAATTTTCTAAATCACTTTAAGGATAACGCCTTATAGGCGAGATTGGAATATTAATAAAAAAAATAATTATGATAATAATTAATATGAACAGCAAAAAGACAACATTTATAGTGAATACACGAAGAAACTTGGATGTAAAAAGCATAGCACATAATGCATATTTTACTAATATATTTTATTCATTATAGTTCGATTAAATAAATTCTCATCACATTCATTTAGCTAATAAGTAATAAATTGTTTGTGCTAAGGAAGCTTAACCATACTTTAACAGACTTTTTATACTGAATATAAGATTTAAGCAATTTATGAAGTTAATTTTACTAATTAATTAGGTTAAAATTTGATGATTATGTAATAGCTTTATACTATATTACACATCACGGAACAGGTTTCAGTATCGATTGAAACGATTAAAATGGCCAACGTTAGATTCAATCTCATTACTAATAGGTAAGATAAGGACATAAGGCTATAGATTTTTATGCGAGTGTAGCGAGTTCGAATTATAGCTTGAATTTGAAGATTAATTTAAATATGGTCATCCACAGGGTTATTGATGTAAATTACAATAGTGTAGAGGTGGTTGGGTGGGTTAGAAAAAATAGTTTTATAATTTTAGGCTAGCGATTGGCTTATTTTTCAAATTTTATTGTTCACTGCTTCCTTTTGGCTTAGGAGAGTAGTATATAATATCGTATTTACAAAATACGATAATAAATTGAAAATTAGCTCGTCGTCGTGAAAAGTTTACAATATAAAAAGAAAAATCGTAAAATCGTAAAATATACTTATTTCTTAAGTAATGCCGGAGATAAAATGATGATTTAAAATATAGTTTTAACACTTACATAATATAATTTTATTATATTTATCAATAATTTATGATTTTTGATTTCTATTTAACTGTATGATTGTGACAATCGCTTGAATGATACAGATACCAGAATTACATACGACCGCCCTTTGACGACGACGTATATAAAGACGGAAATGGAAAAGATCATGGAACACATAACCAGATTGTATGAACTAAAAGACGAGGAAATCCAGGAACTAATAAAGCATTTTGGTCCGATTCTCAAAACGACCGTAAAGACATTGAACATCACCGTTCATGAAGATATAATAGAGTCCTTAATGGTTGCATATAAGTCTGCAGGAATGGTCAGTGCGCCAATGTCACACTTCGACTTGTTTACTTTTTTACCTCACTTGTGGTCCCACGAGGATTTTTTGAAGCCGTTTATACTACACTCCAGAGGCAGAAATAAAGGTTATTTATTTATTTAATTATACGCAGTGAATGAATACGAATGACGTACAGACTATGATATCAATAATCTAAATAGAAACGAAACCTGATTAAAATTGTATAAGTTTAAAATGTATTTTAATATTTTAGTGTCTATAGTGTTTGGAGTTCCTACTGTTCGCCGGCAAGAACAGAATTACTTGATACGGACATTGGTTAGCTTTGTAAAGAACATGAATCAAACTGAGCAGGATGATTCATTGATAGTAGTGATGATTGCCGAAGTAATGTATACATATGATTATTCAATATAAAATATGTTACTAATAGGTTAATATTTTGTATCGGATGTGTTATAACGTTGTCAGGTCGATTTGGAATATACGCGACAACTTTCTGAAGAAATCAAAAATCGGTAATTATTTCCATTACATACCATACGGATTACAAAGCATTTATTATTGTTGAATATTATTTTATTTCAGGTTATCAGATGCTGTGAACTCAGGCCTCTTGGAAATAATTGCTCCGTCCCCGGGGTACTATCCAGATTTAAAAAAGCTTCGCCTTACGCTCGGTGATTCCGAAGACCGGATCCGCTGGAGGAGTAAACAAAATTTGGATTTTGCTTTCTTAATGATGTACTGTCAACCAAAAGGATCATTTTATGTTCAACTTGAAGACGATTTAGTCGCGAGGCCGCAATATCAATCTTTAATGAAACAGACTGCTTTGCAGAGGATAGCCAACGGACAAGAATGGTTCATATTAGACTTTGGCGGACTTGGCTTTATCGGTAAAAGCCATTACAGTAACCTATTAATACGATTTTATTATTCAGTCACTATAGTGGTATAATTTACATTTTTATTTAGGAAAAATGATAAAATGTACGGATTTACCATGGCTAATTCAATTCATCATAATGTTTTATAACGACAAACCAGGGGATTGGCTGTTGGACGGAATGGTGCAAACAAAAGTTTGTCATCTTGGAAGAAGTCATGTGAGTAAATCGCTAATGTTATTCATTAATAAGTATTTTAATAAGTAAATTTTGAACTATAAAAAAAAATTCAACGAGTTTGGATGGTGTTTAAGGTATTTATTAACTATTGTAGTATTGTTTGTAGGACGTTTGTAAGAAAGAAAAAGAAGCTATATGGGTGAGACACAATGAATCTTTTTTCCAGCATGTTGGAACATGGTCATCTTTGGCTGGAAAAATTCAACTTTTGAAGGTAAAGTTATATTTGTATTAACATCAAAACATCACGATTTTAATTTATAGGTAATATTATATTTATATTTTTGTTTCACAGGCTACTAATTTTTACAATAAAAGTATATAAAAAAAAAAAAAATAATATTTATTATTGTATTACTTACTTAAATAAAATAAGAGAATGACTTACAACGAAATACAGGTCACCTGTAGCAGAAAATCAAAAAGATCTAAAAACAACGATGAAATTAAAATAACAAAATTTATCGTATGTTATTACTCGAGTGGAATAATTTATTAGTATATAGTACTATATACGTATAAGAACAGATATTATTTTGTAAAAATGTAAAAATTTATGAACACTGTTGGTTTAATTATACATAGGCATTAAGTAATAAATATATTGTTTTCATATTGACTAAGTTATTAAAATTATTGATATAATTACTGGTTATTTTGATAACATTGAAAAGAATTTTTTTTTGATATAGAAAAAAACTGTTTGTTACTCACGAAAAATATATGACTGTGTATCTATTGTTTTTTTATCACTTCATCATTTACACTTAAATCATTAAAATTTGAAAATATGTATACAACTTTGTATAATATAATATGTACTATTTAATGAGTAGGTTATATGAAAACTAACTATAACAAAAATAAAAATTTGGAGTTTAGTGGCCTGAACAATTAAATCATGAACAGAAAATGACAATTTAAACAACTGGTGTTTGTTTCAAGTTTTCTACCACTTATACAAACATTTTTATAAATTTCCAACTACAAAATTATTTGCAAATATTCATGATTTTGACGAATTTTGTCAATATTTGAATGTCAAAAGCTAATAATAAAAAAATTGTGCGTAAGTATTCTTATAATTTTTAAATCATTATAAGTTTAAAATTTAAATTACGAGGAACTTTTTATTACATTTTCAAACATTTTGATTTAATCAATAAATTGTATCGATATTTATAAAAGAAAACTAAATAAAAACAAATATTTTAAATACTTATAAGTAGCCTTAAAATAAGTAAAATATTTTGAAAATTAAATTATGTAAAAAAAAATGCCAATTTAAATAACTGGTGAAATTTTCTAGTATCTATGACTCATACTTTTCGAATAATTACAAATATTTAAAATCGTTTGAGCATAAATCGTTATCGTTACGCGATTTCGTAAAAATTTAAAATGTAGACACTCAAAACATTTTTTCCCATAATGACGCTCAAGTTTTCTCTAATGATATTAATTGAAGGAAAACTAATCAAAAACTTTTTATAGATTTTTTTAACCTTAGATATAAATAGATACTGAAAATTTTATAAATCAACTACAACATTATCGCGATTTTGACATATTTTGGAAACATTTGAACTTTAAACGTTTATAAAAGAAATGTGACTAACGATATTTGATTTTTTTTTTACTGTAAAGAAAAACTTATAAGAAATGTAATTTTCAAGTTTTTTTTTATCGGTATTTGTCGTATTTCAAAAAAAAAAAAAAAAAAAAATACTTAGAAAAATTGAAAATTTCAGTTGTCTACAAATAGCTCAAAAAAATTAAAATATTTTGAACGTTTAACCGTAAATAGAAAATTAATAAAAATAATAAAATTAATTTTATTTTTAAAAAATCGATTTTGTCGAAAACTGGTTTTGCGTAAAAATTCCCATTTTTCCGTCACTTAATAAATTGTGGTCTGAAATTTTAAATTGGATCATTATTTTGACAAGTTATGGTGTACACTGTACACAGACACAAAAACCAAAAAAAAAAGTAATTACCTAAGTTTAGTTTAATTCACACTACCTATTTATTTATATAACAAAACATGTTAAAAAATTGATTAATAAATCATTAAACTGTTATGGTTTTAAATCTAGTTAATTTTAATTGAATTTATTTTAAAGTGTAACGAAAATGAAATGAGCCCATTCCTAACTATACGTTATACATTTCAAGTAAAGTGTTTAAATATTTTATGACATGATTATATTATAAAATTTGAATTGCATACATCCATATCGGCTTTAAAAGAGTTTGGCAATGGATTTTTTGTCGATTGAGTGTTTTGATTTTCTTACATCAAACAGCTGTTGAGAAAATGTTTTATAATATGAGATGAGGATTGAGGACCCAAAATCGAGATATGCAAATTTGAAAACATTATTAATGATATTTCTTAGAATCGGAGATAGTCGTATAATATATGGTCGGATGTTTTAAATATGAACATTTCCAGATTTTCCTTATAGGTCGACTGCTAACTGTAAATATTAAATTAATTTGTAATATGCTGAAATCAACTATGGATATTATCCATTATATCATATTGCAGTGTCATCTGAAAAAGTGATTACTATTATAATATGATAATAATATTTTAACACAATATATAAATAATTACTATATTATGAGTCAAATCATAGTGAGCTGTTGTGTCAATATTTCCGTGTGCCAAGAATTTTTCTATTACGCGTTGGCCGTCTGTCCTTTCAAGACTGTTTACGTATAGACACACCCGTCTCCATTGATTTTTAATATTTAATTAAAAAATGTCATATTATATGACTCATATAATTCACAAGACGGAATAATTTACTTATTCATCACTGAGGCGAAACCATATCGTTCAGACATAAAAGTGATCTATTCCCGTTAATTATATATTGTTATATATATGTTTTTTTTTTTTAATATTATAAAATTATTTAAAATCTTTCGTACCGATAAAAAACATACGAAAATGTTTAAACGATATAATAATATTACGCTTAAATACAAAGTTTCACCATCAGTAGTGGAAAATAAGACCCTAATGGCTAATATAATAATGTGTCGAACACTGTGTGCAACGCATTAATATTTAATATCATCAATATTTGTATTTTGTTAAAGGTAAATTGTTGAATATTTTTTTCGGATTTATATTGTACGTTTGTATTTGTTTAGTATTGTGTATTATTAAAAATTCAAATAAAAAAACTTTGTTGATTATTTTTACAAGATAATAATAATGGTGATATGTATATTATATTATATTATATTATGTATATTATTATTATTATTATTTTGATGTTTTAATAAATCATTTCTGGGTTTATAGAACGATGTACATAATATTATTATGATTGATGAAGAACGTCGGTTATTGTTTTCACCTGAAAATGTATTATTATAATAATTTGTCATTATTCAATAATAATATCAATAATGTTCTCATCGTTTAATACATTATCATTATCATCTTCATCTTTGTTTGGAATCTCTAATTCTTCTGTGTTATCGTTGTTTTCATTTGATGGTTGTTTCTTCTAAAAAAAATAAAAATCGTACGACATTATTACGCTTGCTTTAATACCTACAATTATATGGAATTGCAGACCCATAGAATTTTGCATGAAATGTACTTAAAAAAATTGTATTTAGCATATTAAACTATTTTCTATTATGTATCTATAATTTAGTTAAAGATAAAAATCGAATATATATATACATATATAATATATATGAACAAAGAAAAAAAGAATATACAGAGTACGAAAGATTGAGGAGATTGAGGAGAGTAGTTATACCTATAGCAGTAACACACGAATGCAATAGAGATTTGACTATTTTACATAGGTACATACTCGTATACGTATTATTATTATTACTTTTTTTTATGTATATTAATATATTATATATAATTCAATTTTCAAAAGAGTGATTTCGGAAAAAGACAAACAGCGTTTAGTGAAATGTTGTAGGTACAGAAGTATTCGTGTAATTTACTTTCCTCCGTCATACGAAATTTAAATATTATTTGATCTACATGCGAATATACTCACGAGCATATCAATGAGTTCCATGAATTCCTTTTCAGCTTCTTGAACCATTCGGATTTCAGCTTCGGCCAACTGAACGTGTTTATCCTTTGTTGTAGTGGCATCAACTTTTGCAGATGTTTTTGTCTTTAATTTTAGTTCACGTTGTTTTGCCTCTATGATTTTTTCTCGTCTCGTTTCCCGATCGAACATCTGTCAATAAATTGTAAAATAAAAAAATAACTAGTCACTAGTTCTAGAACGTATTCCCAAACGTGTCTCGATCATATAATACATAAATGTTATCATTAGTTTTGATTTAATAAGGATGTATTCTAATTTTTTACATTTATTATTAACCTGTGATTAGTGTAATGTTATTAATACATTTAGCTGTACATATACATATATACATTTGCACGCGCAAGAAATAAAATTTTTTTTTTTTTTACAAATATTTTTAGTTGAGTACAAGCATCTCGGTCGTTAATAATAATGCTCACCGCCGTCAGCAAAGCTTTGTCATTTTTTCCGGCGGTGACGAACCAATCGTTCATTTTGATCACGTAGGTCTTTCCGCAGTCGTCGCCTACAGCTAACAGAGCACCACCTTCATGACATCGAATACAATTCAATCCTTTGTCAGCCACCTACGAACAGAATACACGGGTACGAAAAAGAAAAGCGAGATCACATAGAATTGTATTTTATCGTAGTGACATTATTTCTATCGGTAGTCGAAAAGGTTACATTCAATTTGGTTTTTATGTCTAAAAGTAATAAAATAAAATTTTTACAGAATACAAACATTATAAATGTAAGGTCCTATGACGTACCTTTTGTGTAGAATATATCAATAATGAAATTTTAACGCACGATAATAATAATATAAAGGTTTTAGAATTAAGTGGAAAAATATATTATTCGTTCAGACATAATGTTGAATATTTTATAGTAAAGTTTATTCGAATTGGGTTAAGTTAAAATGTTTTAAAGTTTTTACCAATTGATTTTAAAAACAATAACAGTTTCAAATAATAATACTTAATTCTAACCTGCAAGAACCAATTCTAGGATATATCTTATACAAAATAATCCAGTTAAAAATTAAAAGTTCAGAAACCAATTAGGAAGTACTGTTTGAAAATACCTTAATAGTGAGTATTGGTCCCTTTTGCTTCTGTAAGATGTCCCAACCGTCCATGCAACCATCAGCCCTAGTCGTATAGAAAACCGATGGCTTTGATTCGCTCCATGCACCTCCAGTTAGTTTCACGTCATGATGTCTACAAAATAATGATAATTAATTATTTTTACTCGAAATATTTAGTCTAATATTTTTATTTTATTTTGTTTATAAATATATTGTTGTTTACCTGGCGCACCTTTAAACTTTAGTTTCTAAACGAAATGATAAATGTTCAACTTTTTTCAACTTTATATATTAGTGTTTTTTTTTTTTTAATTATTAATTTTGTTATACGTTTTTGGAAAAGTAAAAATGTTTAAATACTCAACTTTATGGTAAAAGCAAATTGGATCTTCTACATTAGTACTTTGAATGGTCAAAAGTAAAAACCTCAATATTCTTAGATAGGTAATAGTAAAAACTAAAATAAATTACAGAACAATTATTGGAATATTTATGTGACCTAACCACTTTATGATAAAAATCAAATCAAATTTTTAAAATTGCTATAATTCAATAATAAATAATTAGTATTTTCTTTACATGATAATTAATATTATGTAACAATAATATTATGGCTTTTTCAAAGTTTAAGTTCAATTTAAAATTTTTAAGTCATAATATAAATTGTTCTTAAACGCATTTTAAATTTTCTTGTAATGTATGTAACTGATTACGGTAGTTTAAAGTAACAAAAAGTCTAACTGGGTTACGCAACTTTGACACATATATAACCCCGTATTTTATAGAGTATTCGGAATTGGTAATATAACACGTACTTGGTCCACATTATAGGTGATTCTTTTACGTCTTCCGACCATATTCTCACTTGCCAATCACCAACGGTCATGAAGTTTTTTAAAAATGCCGGGTTCCGCTGTACTGAATACACTGGGCCATAATGACAGTTGTACGTGGACGATATTTTCTCAAAAACTGTTTTGCCTTTACGGTTTCCGTTGAACACCAATCCAGTTTCAGTTCCTATCTATGTTTGTGAATACATAGTAAATCAGCATATTTTATAGGAAAATTGTTTAAATTAAGAATAATAACAAAATATAATGATAAAATATAAAATTCGAACCATGGAATTTCCACGAGTAAAAATAGTATATTAAAGTAATGAATTATTAAGGAATTATAGTAGACTAATGATTATTGATTTTTGTATATTTATTAAATATTTTCTCTCAAATCATTAATATAATATAATATTCATTATCTTTGATTCTGGTGATTCTTTTTGAATACAAAATTATTTAGTATTTTAGTGCATATGAAATTCTTAAAATAAACCGTTATAATATTATTATAATTGATTGTATTATATGCAAAATAAAAATATGTAGCTAGATCTATAAAATAATGAATACATTTGTTTATGTTACATCATAGTGCACAAGTAAATATTTGTCATAATTTTAAATTTAATTTATACATTTTAAGCATTGACACTGATTTTTGTATAAATTATTTAAATATTTGGGAAGTATTATTGCTTAAGAGAAATATTTTTTGGACGGTCAAGACCACTGACTTCCGCAGTTCCGCCTATACAGAAATAGAGTAGCAATATTATAATTTAGATTCTAAGGATATGAAGGTTGTGGTTTCTGACTTTCTGATTACTTATTAAAGAGAAGTTTGAATTAATAATTAATAACCTGGACTTAGAATTTGAATATATATACACACTATTCATTGACCTTTTTGCTATAGGAAACCTAGCAACTAAGTTAAACATCTTTGTAATGTATGAACTTGTTTATCTGTAGTCACTAATCAGCATACAAAAAAATGATAAAGTTGTGCAATGGCTATGCTAAAAGTCTAAGTAATTATACAAATAGATGATTTACTAACACCAAGAAAGTGACCAGAAATAATATGTTAACTTCTTGTTGCATACATATATAATTGTAGCATAAGAAATAATTTGTTTAAAATTTATGCTGTTAAACAGTTCTTCAATAATCGTGAATAGAAATTTTATTAAAAAATTAAAAATTATTTATTGGAATCAGTTATATTAGTATTGATTGTTTCTAACATATAAATTGTTGCCTTTTTAAAAATTTAATATAAATATAAAATTATTAAAAATAAATATAAAAAAGTGTTTTAGCAAATGCTGATTTAAAACTCGATACTCGCGTGACCCCAATAACTTATTTTATGTTTTTAATTAAATTATTACACACAGTATAACTTATTGTTTTATTTAAAAAAAAAAAAAAAAAAAATAGTATCATTTTGTAAATAATAGAAAGTACAATAATTTTTGTTCTTTCATTTGTCTGTCAAATGAAACTTACCATTTTTTTCTAAAGATAGATATATTGTTGACAAATTAATTTTCTAGTTTAAAAACTTGTTCAACAACAAATTTGAAAGTCTAAACCTTATCTTAAAATCATGATGATCCCCTTTCATCCTATGATTAATTATTTCTCGTACTATGTAAGGTCTTCGTCAATAATTAATTATAATGTTTTATCAGTAAATAACGGATTTGTTTGGATATTCATTATTTTAAGTCTATATGTTTGTATATTTATTTAAAGAAAATTACGAATTCAAAAACTATGTAGGATCTTATAATCTATATATAATATTAACCACAGTTCTGGTACTGTATAACCATATAATGAAAAGATCATATAATTTTTAATCGTTCAGTTAAAATTTAACTGATATAAAAAAAATAAAAAATAACTTAACCAATACTTTATCTTATAGTTATGTTTAACCAATAAATCTCAGTTAAATGTCTTTATTTAGTAGTTATATGATCCCGGCCTTTAGAAATAAAAATGCAATTCCAATAGGCTGTGAACAGATTCTCCTTAAGTAATAAAATAATAACCATGTATTATATAGTTGTAAACCGAATCCTTATTATCAAATAAAATATAAAAATAATTATAATATTTATTGTTTCTTTTGATCTTTGGTGAATTCGAGGGACTTAGATTTATACGTGATTCCGTATGTAGAAAGGTGTTATAAATACTATTGGTAAATTTATCGTAGATCACATTATGTCATTATGATGTATGTAACATTGTTGAGGATTAGCTGTGTAAACTTATCATTATACGACTATAATATAAGTACCATAAATCGTATGGGGATTGAGGGATCGTAATCCATGCAAAACACTCCGTGAGATCGAGCCCATTTGACCCATTCCGGTTCGTCGACGTTTTCGCCTTTTGATAGATCTAAAATCAATACTTCAGTGGGTTCTGTGAGTTTTCGGGCGTCCCACCACATAACCTGAGGAAAAAACACATTAAGAACTAAAACCGTTCGTTAGAATTATAATTATTTGTCAGTATCGGATTAAAGGGGAATCAAAACAGGCGATTGCATACGGATCAATAATTTTAGTAAATTTTTTTGTAAAAACATTTTTTTGAATGAAAATATAATATTTATTTTACCTATTATGCATTTACATTAATTATATTGTCATTATAATATATTATCGTTGTATCAATAATATTGTTTCGTAACAAAAAATAACGAAAATACTGATTATAATATATTACACGAACGAATACAAATAAAACGATTCATAATACTATGAAAAAGTGTACCACAAATATTCAGATTTAATTAATATTTTTTTTATTCATGGTATTAATTTTATTACGTAGAATTGTTCGTGTTAAACACTCTATTAAAATTTAAATACTTAAATTAAATTATATTTAAAAAAGGACGACAGGTTCTTAATAGGTCTAATAGCCTTAATCCAAATCTGCCGTCGGTCAACCACAGAAGTACCTATGTAGTACGACTAATTAATCCAGATGAGTGGGTTAATATATGTAAAATAAGATATATGTATTTTATATTCACAGGCATTTTTACTATTGGATTTACTTATTAAAAACATCAATGTTATAATATATTATAATATATTTATATGGCTGCATCCGAATTGCATGCCAAAAAAAGAGAGAACAATGTTTGTAGACAACCGAATTACGAACATGGTTTTTTGCGACAGAGCCCGAGTTGCGTGAGTAAATTTTGAACAGACCATCGGTTTTTACTGTTTTTAGTGGCCCGCACGAATATCGTATACCATATAAACCCACTAAATTGGATATACTGTATTATGGGTTTTCTCCTGATATGATACAAGATTAGAAATATAAATATAATATAGAATTAGACTAGTGATATTAGATATGATTGAAATATGATAAGTATATTAAGTATAATATATATAATATTTAATTGTTTGAAATTTTCGGCAGTTTGTTAGCATTGATATCGATTATTCGTGTTAAAAAAAAAATTTGTAATGTGTAGTGAAAAACTAAAAAGTTGTATAAGCGTAGACTATAAAATTATTTTTTAGATAATGATTTATTTAAACTGCGAAGAAAATTGGAGAAAATTTTGCACACAAAAACTTGTTAATTTGATTTATAAAAATTTATAAATTTTAATAGAATTCGACTGCCATTATTTATAAAATGTATTATTGCATACGATCTTTGTACAATGTACATTGTACATCTATTTTGATTAATATTTATTTAAAATGTTTTGCTGTATGCAGTATATAAATATTTTTTATTATGTATAGTATTTTTATTATTGGATAATTAATATGTCATCGTATTTTATGCAAATCAGTTATGCTAAAAAGCAATAAAAAAAATAATAAATCCACGTGTACGCAACCTAACTTAAATAATAAATTTTCCATATAATTTCAGAACGCCGATTTTTATGCAAAATATGTACGTTTTGCATTTCGATAATTTTTCTTTATTATTATATCACAGTGGCGTATTTAGGATTTATTTGAGGGGGGACTGGGAGGTATGACTAAATTAGTTTTTTTCACTCCACTCGAAATATATGATATATCGATCTATAACTTTATACCTAATATATATTATATATAGGACTCGGATTTTAAGGTATAATAAGCAACAAAAAAAAGCACACGATTCTTTTATTATGATTCTTTTGCAAAAAAAGAAACATATTTATTTTTTAAAAAAGCAACAAAAAAAGCATAACCAAAAATTAACACGAACTAGTTATAAAAATGAATAAAAAAAAAATTACGAAATTAATTTAAATTAAAAAAAGAATTATTTACCATGTATTTATTTAGATTTTCAGTAGGTAGTGAAATTGACTCTAACACTCTATATAGTCTGATGGAATATTTTTATGCATAAAAAACGAACTATCTACATCAACTGAAGTGATCGGCGCATACTTCAAGTTCCAAATTACTAAATTTACGAACGAAAAACTAAATCTTAAATTTTGAAACAATCAATATCGATGTTATAGGCATACTGACCGTATAGGTACTGCAGGCCTGTATGTAAATCGATAATCTATACGTTTAATATATTTAATAAACAAGCCGATAAAGAAAACAATAATAATCCAATTTAGTCCGCATTCTGGGTTTTTACATTTCTTATTAATTCATTTGTTTTTATTATAATAGCATAATAAACATAAAAAAACCACAGCTTAAATAATTAAAAAAAAGCATTTACCTAAAAAAAAAATTGGTTTATTTGGAATCAGAATGACCTGAAACGAATTTATGTATAAAAATTAGATTTTTATCTGATATATAAATAAAATAAGTATATGTTTTAAAATCCGAGTCCTATAATTATATATTTTTATTGTAGGTGCATAAACCTTATATCTAATTATAATATATAACATAATATTAAATAATGAATCATTTATTTATTTATCAATCACAAAATAAGCTGTAGCCTTATAGAGTTTTAGCTATTTCTTCAACATCAAATCTTATATGTTGTTATGAATAACAATTGATAAACACAATATATTTCATTAGTGAATAGCTCTCTATTCACCAGGTAAATATTCTTATTTACCTCGTTCGTAGAATTTCTTAAAACATATTTTTAATCTTTTCATACAAATTAATTCAGTGATATAAGCTAAAAAAGGGTCAAGTGGGGGAGATATATCTCCCTCATCTCCTCCCGTAAACACGCCACTGTTATATTGTATTTAAAAATTGACACATATCGTTACAGTATCATAAAAAAAAAATGTTTATATGCGCACCTGACCGTCACTGGAACCGGTGTAGAACTCCGTGCTGGTCTTGGAATGGATCCAGTGGAGACTTCGGACTGGATCCCGGTGACCATCCCTTATGTTACTGATTGCCACGTAGGTCGAACTCTTGCGGATGTCCCAGAACGCGACTTGGCCGCTCATCAGACCGCCAGCCAGGCACTGTGCGTCTCTATGGTTGAACTCAAGTGTAACGATCGGATGCGGCGACTCGATCGTGAAATAAGGAGTAGTGGAGTCCTCTGAAAGAAAGGAGCAAGCGACGTACAAAACATATTATCGTTAAAATCACTAGGTAGTCGTTTTTAAAGAGTTTACGGCTATCTATGGGTTCTCTGCGCACACACCCAAGTCGAATATGAACGAGTCGGAACTAGTGTCTGGGTCGGTCATCTGGAATCTCATGTTAGCGTAGCTTACCGCAACCAAGGTACCCTGGTCGGGTGACCAAGATATGTTTTGTACCGGTCGGGTCGGTTCGCGGGGGTCCGACATCACCGCCAGCGTTCGGAAAGACGGTGCCAACGTTTGCATCTTTTGACAGCTCGGGTCGGTAAAGTATGGTTGGTAAATGTCTATTGAATTATTTTGGTTTATATAGTGCTCGGCGAGCTGAAAAACACGACAATAGTGTACGATAATACCGAATCATATAGCGGTCAAATAAGCTTGATAATTACAATTTTGTAAAAAAATTAAAGTATAAACACAAATGATGTTCTTAAATATTTTAATTTGATTATATGAGACCATTCACAACGATATTAAAGCTAATAACACAAAGTCGATTTTGTAGAACTTAAATTCGTTACATTTTACGTTCGTAAGCAGGTCAAATAATGAATACAATAGTAGATGTTTCGTCTGTAGAGACGTGTGGCACGAATAAGCACAACACGACAGAGAAGTAGCTAAATTGCCTATTCATAACTCCGTGTAATCATAATTTTGTTTTTTAAAATAATATTTACAATATTATATTATAAACTAATATTAACGCTCGAATAAAAGTTATGTGGGTATTTGAGAGCTACTTGGGAAATGTATCACATATATAATTAGTGAGATTTATAGTACCTATTATTCATGAAACGGATTTGAAAATATGTAATTATTATTAAGTAGGCACTATTGTCGCTAAATTATATTTTACTAATGATACCTATAATGTGTAATTTTTTTTTAAAAATGTATACTCACGCTAGACATTTGCATGACCGCTTGTAAATACGTTTCATCCTTTTCCGCCTTTTTCCGGAACCTTACCACTTGTTCCGGATCGTCTAGATTTATGTCTTTGGGCCAACCACCTTCCGTGTGGAAAATCCCGCGTTCAGCATACTCCACGCGCACAGTGTTCGCCTATAAATAACAATGCACCGCACGAAATTAATTTTGGAGGTGGCGATTACCATATCATTGTATACTATAGTGTTTTATAGGTACAGATGTTAGTTAAACAATAAAACTTGACTTAACGGATTATATTGTGGTTTAGTCTCAGTAAAACGATGAATTATGATGTCTGTCTATAAGTCTATGACGGGTTCGTTTAATTACAGCAATGCTTCTTCCCATAACGAACAACAATCTTGGTCCAAACTCAACTAATTTAACCAAACTCGTACTACGCAACAGTGTTGCCGATTGTCGGGGCATAATACGGATTACGGCCGATTACATACGCCTATTGCTTATAGCCGATAATGATAACTTTAATTGCGTATAATTTTGGTAAGTATATTATATAAAATATTATTATTTTATGTTATGTGTAACGCATGTTTAATTAAATAAATTATGTATGTGCGCGTGTACTCATATTCAATATGTATTATACTATTTACTATCGGCTTTTTTTCACTAAGTCACAAAGTTACGATATCTACATTGAATAATATATATTATACGCGCGTGTGAGGTTGTCTAAAACCGTTCTAAATCCTGTCTGAAACGGTCATTTTTGACGGTCTATCCGTTTTAATTATACCGGGTTCACTGTGTCGCAAATTATATTAAAATAGTATTACAGTCGTGTTATAGACCGTAGTCTATTGTTGTATAAATACTCATTGCACAGTACACCGCGCTTTATATCCGGTCTACCGACGTAATTTGATACACTATACCCAATTCAACTTCATACTGCAATGTGCACATTGCACCCCTTGTGTTTAAATCTTTGTCCCCTTTGTGTCATTGTCAAATGCATCAAGTCCATTGTCCGCGGCTGAATAAAGGATCTACGCCATTCTCCTCTGTTATGTGTAGATAGTAGGTACATTATAATTCTCTCTCCGGCGTCTATTGGACGCTCTTTTATATTTTGTTTCATTAATAACAAATAGATAGACTTGACTTAACCCTGTGGCCTGTACGGTTTTGTTTTTGTGGATTTCGTTAAGAGGCATTCTGGCAATACTATAGGTATATCTAAAGAAAAAGAAATATCGACTGTATTTATGGCTGCGCGTTGTTTATAATGATAAATGATAACGTTATTTACGAGTAAAGCCGTATTCTTCTTCGCATTATGGTTTTTAACCGTTTCCTATAAACATAGTCATTAAACTGTCTTATAACGTAGTTATAGTAATATATATGTATATATATTCTACTTTTAACCACGTTATATGTATTAAAGTTATTAGTCTTACGTTATATACAGGTCGTATAAATTATGCAGCAGTGGTTTACATTCATTGGAAAGTATAATATACATCGTCTGCAGACTTAAATTCTTATAAAATGATTTATAACTATAGAATACTTAAACAAGATGATTTTGAATTTTGGAGTCATTTAAAAAAAAAAAAAAAAAAACCGTTTTATCTATGCTTTGCACTATATATAATTTTGGACTCGACATAAATTTAGGTATACAAAATCGAATTTAAATTATGTATTAATTCAGTGAATTCTACTTATATTTTTTTATATTCTATAAATGAATAACAAAGTATATGATTTGTTAAAATCTCCAAATCATGTGAAGATAGGTAATGATAAATTATATATTATGATTTGACTTTGATAATAATACATTATTTTATTTTATTGCAAATGCGTGGTATATATTATTAATTATCTAAACTTTACATTTTTTTTTTTTTTTTTTGATTTGAAGTGTTTTTTATTCACGTCCACTACAATATTATAATTAAGAATAATTATGCCTGTCATTATAGTATACACCATAAAGATTATTGACTCTGGTTTTAGGTTCCTTGACCTTTGATATTTTAAAATAATTTTTCCAAAACTATTAGGTTAGGATTTTAGTTTAATAATTACCAACGACAGTTTTTTTTTTTTAAATTATGTTTATAATATTTAGAAAGTTCTGTAGTGGTAGAACCTATGTTATATACAGTTATGAAAGATGTTGGTAAACAACAATATTGTAGACTATATAATTATATGCTCTTAAATATGTATTTGAATAAGCCAGGCAATGATAAATTTTATTTTCGAGATTTAGACGGTTCGATTGGTCTAAATTAATTTTAAGTATTTTAACATATACCGAGTTCTAACAATATAATATTAAAAAGACGTAAAAGCATTATTGAAATTACTTCGTGTTCTGACCAATCGTTGCCTTTATTGGTGCTCTTGTCCACCGGATTCTCTGGCGACCACATTTGTTCTTCCAGGCCTGGTTCTGGCGTTACGTTGACTAACACTGTTGGCCCAGACTTAATAAATGAACACTGTCGGCCGTATTCGCGCCTCAGCTTACTATACGTGTAGCTTGTGTTCATTTTCCGACAGTTTTATTATAAGAGATGATTCGTATCTAATTTGTAAATGTTGTAAATGGTGTAAAGTATAATTAAACCGAATTAATGAATTAAATAAACTTGTTAAAAAACGGCTAATTAAATATGCAATTCTGTAATAAACGATGACAAAATATAAAATAAAAATTTAAAGGTTAAATTAATTTTTTTTTTTAATTCAGTTTAATAATTCTAACGAATAATTATGATGAAAAAAATGTATTAAATAAATTCTTATATAAGTACATCATAAAAAATTGCACAACTTTTATAAGAAAACAACATACTTTTAAAAACAATGTAAAATATTGGCAATTATTGTCAATCATTGTTAACACATTACTTGTCAAAATATATTATGGAACGGAAGTTTGGATTAGAATATATAAAGATTATATGTAGCGTAAGGTATATAATATATGCTCAAACCTCAAATTATGCAAAAATATGCAAAATAAAAATGTATATTTACCTACCACGCGTGAACTATAATAATAATAATAATAATAATAATAACGTAAAACAAACTTTCAACAAACTTAATTCCTTCCGGGAAAATATGCAAATATTTCAAAATATTAAAATCACAGTACTGTAAATGATTAAAATTAAAATTATGAAACAAAAAAAATACAAAAACAATTTCTTGAAATAGAAGTGATGACTTTATGACGATTAATATACCTCTCTAAGACTAAAACAGGTGCATTGTGCAAAAGTGCAGTTGGTGTGTGTAAAACGGTCGCCCGTAGTTACAATAGTTCGTTATACAGTAAGGAACGTTATAGATTTAACAGTCTCTGGCGTTGTCGTCGTCGTTCAAGACCCAACCGTCATGACGATTAATGGTAATAATACGTATCTGCACAAAATATTATATGTTGTAATGTAACAGTTTTGACAAAGCTTCGTCAAAACTATAAAAGATTTATAGATTAAAATATCGCACAGAAGACTACACTCATGTACCATTAATCTAGAACATCTTATACACGCAAATATTATATAAGGTTAGAAAATACTCGGTTATGCTTAAAAAACACCGTGAATATTAAAAAAATCATGTTACTAATTTATTAACTATTATATGTTACTGAGTGGTGTATTTGGACTTGATATTCAATATTTTTTATAAATTGTTGACCAAAATATTAATTCATATTAAGGGTGAACACCCAAATAAGTTGTAAATTTATTTTACTAGTTTAATGTCTATTAATACATAATCAAAATAGTAAATTGATTACATTGCGAGAAAGTAAAAATGGAATATGTATTATTTTGTGTTACAAGTATGTAAACTAGTAAATTTTAAATATTTATATACAATATTAAGTTAGAACAAGAAAAAAAGTTCATAGTTAATATTATCGATAACTGCTAAATTAAATTGTAACTTCCACGTGATTTTTATCACAATGGTTTTTAATTAAAACTTACCAACAGTCATTGACTTATTTCTAGAACACCTCTCCTCTATAAGCTTTAAAATGCACATAAAGATATGAAACAATAGTCTTAATTAATAAAAATTAGCAATTTAATTTAAAAAAAATATATTTACTTTGATATCTTTATAAACCTCCCAGTATTAATAAACACCAAACAACAATTTTTGTTAATTCATTTTAAGTTTAAATGCAACAACAAGTAGGTATAATACGTATAATTAATAACCGTAGTAATAATTATAGAAATCACAGTTTAAGAATGTATGAAACAGAAAAATAAATGATTTTGGTGAAGATATGTACCAACTTATATCAGACTCGTGAAAGAACAAGTATTTTGTATCGCTTTCATCTTTATAAGTATGTCCTACGTAATTTTAAAACTCAAAGTACCCGAATAATATTTTATTAATATAAACAATCGAATTATTTCAATTTTTTTAAACAACTTTTTGATTAATAATATCAAATATTGTCAGCTCAGCAATGTATTAGAAACAAAACCATTCACATACTGTACAAATAAATCTATAAGTCAGCATACTTTAGAAAAAATAAGCGCTGCACGTCTCTATGTATTTTGTGGGTCAACTACATCTCCTCTCCTTTAAGAGCAGTAAAAAATGTTTCAAACTTTCGCTTTAGGGTGATTTCTGGTAGTAAAATACAACTAGTTGGACTTTGAGTTCAAAAGTACATAATAAAAAACAAAAATACATTACTGAAAAACTGTAATATTTACTCAAAACTAGTTTTAAATTAATCGATTTTTTGGCAATATAAAAACAAATAATTATTGAGAGAGATTAAACATTTTCACCAAATATTTAAATAAGCATTTTCTAGGCATGTATAGTTTTCAAAATATATTTGTTCTTATTGTCCAATTTAAACTTTTAAATATTACTTGGTACTATTTAATACAAAGTTCCTCATAAGTTGTTCTTATAGTGATTAAAAAATTATAAGAATACATAGGCACAATTTTTTTTTATTAGCATTTGAAGTTCAAATATTGACGAAAATTCGTTAAAAGCATGAATATTTGC
>VUJU01001064.1:0-69555 GCA_009835225.1 Aphis craccivora | reverse complement strand
ACGTGTGTGAATTAACCCATATAAAAGTATATGTTTAATTTTGAGCGATTAATCGCGACGTTCGAAACGCGTGGAGACGCGCGTTCGAAACGCCTAGTGTGCAATCCTCTTTAGTCCGAAAAATTAAAAGGTACCTACGATAATTAATATTATTTGAACGTAAATCAATGCTATTTTAACATATTATTATACATTATACGTATTATAAGTACGCAAATTGTATGCATACGTGGTCTTTTGCTATTTCAGTCCAACAAATTTATACATAAAATGAAAACTTAATAGAAATAAGTAAATATAGTCACTAAAACAGTAAACCAAACTAAAACAATATACACGCCCACACATATCGTATGGCACGTTTATTGTTATTCGTGACTCTAAATCATTGGAGTGTAGAATTTTCAACCCTTTTCAGTGATTCGATTCCGTAGATATAAAGAAATAACTATTACTATAACAATGCCAACGCGAAAAAATATCGGCAATTCTATACACCACTTTATGTAATTTAATTTATCTCTATGAGGCGTCAAATGCGATCATATTATTATATTAGTAACCTATAAATATTATTATTTTTTACAAATCGAATGGTGTAGACTACCTATACGTTATTCGTATATTTATGCATGTTTGCTAATTAAATCACTATCTATTAAGTAAACTATAGTTATTAAGTATTGTCTTTTTAATATATTATATATTTAAAATTATGATTGTATGAGCGGCAGGTTAGATTTGAACTACAATAATACTTGCATTGTTAATGAATTACAGTTTGAACTGAACAAACGAATAACGCGTAAATAGCTTATAACAATATTATAATATTCTAGTTATTTTATTAGAACTGCAATTTATAGTAAACATTGTGTGTGTGAGTTCGAAGGAGAAAAGAATAACCATATTTTGAATTTTATTATGCATTCGTATATTATATTATTGTGTCGTTAAAGGAGCAAAGGACGCGTAAAAAACTTTTTATCAACTGATTCTTCCAATTCCGGCGGAAGAAACTTAACGGTTTTTGGGATTTTTTTAGATTTTACGTTGTTTATTTTTTATTCAAATTATCCTAACTTGTTCTATATTTTTAGGTATCATAATACCCAAGCTAATACAATAATAATATAATTTAGTGTAGACGTCGTATGATACCTCTATAAGTGCACTGCAAGTCACACGCATCGCTGTAATCTTCACATATTTACGCATTATGTTTATCCTAGATACGCCGTCAACGGCTACACATTTACCTATAAGAAAATATTTTTATCCCTTGCTTCGAGTATAATCATAAGTTATAACTGCTTAACATAGAATAAGAATCCTTGCTAAAAAATTGTTTTTACATTTCTGACGTTTCTCGGTTTAACGAATTATATTATCTTACAGCACAATATAACATTGAAATGACTCCAACCGTAATATTTTTAAATTTTATTTTATTTTGTTCTAATTTTTACAGTTTTGTTTGTTGACTACCTGTCTAATCTCAAAATTAAGATCATACTATTTTATTAAAAATAAGCATTAAGTTGAAATTTTAAAACAAAATTTCTTTTTTATTTGTTACTATTACAAAAATATAATATTTAATTATTATTAACTTTGATTCTTTGTTGTTCACTTCGTGTTTTTATTTATTAGCCTACTGTCAACAGTACATTAGTTACATACTGCCAGTAGGTAGGTAATATTTGTACGGAAATAACGAAGAAATATTTATAAAAACGATATTGATTCATCCATAGAGGTAAGAAAATGAGGGCTTTCTAAAATAATTACTAAATCTTTACATAATATTATTATGTAATAATGCACATCAAAATAAAATATTTATATTTACACCAAACACACGCATATAATACGTCTTGTTGTTCAATGATTAAATTATTGTGTCTTGGTCTTTAGGATTCATATTTTGATTGCAAAGAGATAAAACCAAAAGCTAACAAACCATCGCAATATCCGGAAACCTGTATTCGCACGCAGAGCACGCAAAAGCCTTATATATAGTGGCGTATACGTATAACAGTTGTATCATATTTTATACGTTATATAATGACAAGTGCGCGCGCGCGCTAAGACGCACGACGTGTGGAAAGCCAGGTTGTATTCGACTTTTGACGCGTGTCTAAAACAATTTTCTCTCTAGGCCAATTGGAAAACGCGTACGTGCACAACTTTTCGTGAGATGTGAAGGTTTGACACGGGACCTAACCGTTTACACGACGCCTATGAAATATGTTTGCAAACAATAAACATCGTAAGCATATAATAATAATAATAATTAACTGGTAAACATTTACTTATCGAGTCGGGACCATTAAAAAATAATAAATATAAGAACGTACTATAAAAGTCCTGGGGAGTTAGAAAAATACACGTTCGCCAATTATTTCGATCGAGACGGCTGCATGTGCAGTATAAAAAGAATTATACCACTCGACGTGGTGCGTGTTATATAGAAAAATATTGACCATCATTGGTATAGGACACAAATGTACACTTAACTGCGGCTCGTGTACAGTTGAGTACGATTGAATACAAAAAAAAAAAAAATGCATACAAGAGACGTGCAATTATTTAACGTCGCGTTGCATGAGAGACCTAAAATATAATCGGAAATTTCAAGAGCTCAGTATGATACAATACCTTATTAATTATAAGCCAATAATTAAATTATTTAAGTGAAATAAAATACATAGTACATTATCCATATCAGATATAGTAAAATACAGCAAAGTATTCAACTATGTTACCTACTGTATATGGTACTACATTTAATTATGCATATTTTAAGAATCTTATTATATCTTTATTTAAAATTTTTATTACATTTACCTTTATTATTCATGAATACATTTTCAAAATTAAATATATAACTTAAAGTCTTATATGACTTAAATATGAATAATTAAACTAACAAAAATTAAAACGTACCTAGGTATTATAGTCAAAATGTATTTGAGAGTCTCTAGTGCTAGATTCCAAAATCGAGTAAGTAATTACCTAATAATTAATTTAACAGATGGACGAGAACCACATGAGGATATCTTAAGATTTTTTTCTGCGTAAAAAGTGATAAAAATTATCAAACTCGTATTATAGACCACTGAGAATAATATTATTATATTTTACATGTTTTTTTTTACTAGATAAGTTACTCTAGCGTATATTGATACAATCTCATTATTATGATAATAATATACATATTTTTTTTTCAGATTTCACGTAAGAAATGTTTCAGAATTAAAAGCATAGTGGCTGCAGTAGGAACAAATACATAGGTACCTGCGTCGTATTTGATTATCCCGATTCCAATCTCGGAAATTTTCTTAATGTACTGTCGGCATAGCTGTCCCGGTATAATACATACAAAAGATTTAACACGAAACTCGACTAATCCATTAGTAGACCAACTATTTAATGAGCGGACGTATATTTACCTGGTGCAGAGTGGTGACCTGTACAGCGTCCCGCGTATATATTATTTTAAACACACAGTGTTTTCGTGTCAAAGTTATAGTACGACTTGTCGCCGTGGATCTTGTAAGAACGCGTCCACCACAATGTGCCATTAGCGGAAATCGAGCGACTCGAATGAGAATACAAAATAACGATTCTTTTTTTTTTTACCATTATTATTTTAGTCGGTGATTATAAATATTAAATAATATGCAATACTACATACTAAATCACTAAGCATTTTAAGTGGTGCAATTATAATAAGTATTGTAGGTATATTCNCCCCCCCCCGAATAATGTTATTAACTTACATCTATATATTAAACAGAAGAAGGAACACTACAAAGTGCATACTTGAGTATTAGCAACTGAATGCCAAAATCTCACCAAATAAGTCATTATATGAATAGATAATATTCTGTATACGTCTTGAACCGCACGTTTCTGACGCTCGTTTAATACAATCGGACTTAGAGCTAAACAGGTTGTAATCATTTCCAGAAAGGACCAAGGATTATACGAGTATCCTGGAGTATCCACATAATAATGTATCACATCTATATATATATTATATACACGTGCTCTGAGCGAACGACTATAAAGCACGTGGGAATACAATATACACGTTTAACGCTCGTGTCCTATAGGAATATAGAATTAGCTTTTATATTTCCGGGACACGAAAATATATTACTCGTGTGTATGTGTGTGATACGAAATAAAAGTTTCGACTTTATTTCTTTTCACGTGGCGAATGTTTATTATTTTTTTTTTTTACCTATTTCCGTGATGGGAATATATATCTGCTGGCTTGCGAGTTTGAGACGTCGAAATGATACGGTTGATAACCCAACGACACGTGATAAATACGTCATAACTGAAAACACATCACTGCAACACCACTACGTCGTTCAAAGCTCAATAACAAAACGTCCAGCTTATACTTGAATGCGGGATGCGAGATTTTTTTTATATACTACCATCTCTCGTTTTACTGTTCTGTCCGTACTGATTATTTAAATGCAAAACAACCCTATCAATATGTATAGCTATCGATTTTCAGTGAGAAAACCTCGATACGTCATCTGTGACGATGTTCGACACTGAATTCTCGCATACATTTGAATAATACCGATTGATACGTTCAGTACCCAATTAGAACTAATTCCCATAATCGGATTTTTATATACGTAAACAGAACGATAAATAACCAACACAAACCAAAGTATTATAGGTATACTCACCGGTTACCTTAGAATAAAAAAACTAATCGGTTTTCGTTTTGTTCTATCAATGGCTTTTACCTACAAATTAATGTTATGAATTCAATGTTTTATCATTGGAGTAAATCTAAGACTAATACTCTATTTTAATATTTAAGACAAATTCAAAACAATATAAATATCAAGGTGAAATAGATTTAGTATAAAAACATTAAAATATAAATTGTTGTCTACAACTGCAATACGTACAATACTATAATAATTTATTATAGTCACATTGTTAGATATTGTACGTTTGTAGTTTGTTCCGCCTTAAATATTATGTTATTGCGATGACGGCTATTAAAATAATATACTATAATAGTATTATTATGTAGGGTGTTTGTTTATTTTTTTTTTGTTATTTTTCTAATGGCCGAAACGTATCGTTTTCGCCCGTGAGGATTTTAATTTTTTTTTTTTTTTTTAGAAGAAGAAAATTTTTTTTAGACAGATAAATATGACCTCCAGCCGGCACTTAAAAAACAAAAAACTTTGATCATTATTGTTTTTTTTTTTTTTATAAAAAATAAATAAGTAAGAAAAACAAAGTATTTATAAATAATGTGAAAACTTTAGTGGTGGTGTCTGTAAGTTTTTTTTTTTTTAGTGTTACTTGATGACGGTATCGCGGGGTGCACTTCATTTCCGTCGAGAGACACACTCGGGTTTCGCAATTTTTCTGCTAACATTTACATTTTAATGATAACCCACGGCTGTTTTCTAGCAACCACTATAAATATATGTAGATTAAATATGGTGTGTTCAATTTCAAAATCTCATCCTGTTTACTGCCACAAATAACAAATATTGCATTATAATATTGTGATTAAAAAATATGTATATATATTGTTTATTTTGCGCACTAATTAAAAGATTTATTTTTTTTATTATTTATTGCTGTATACCAACGTAGTATCGCGAACTATTAGAGCGGTGCATGCGTTTCCATGATATTATTTTGTCACTGCAGTCAGTAGTTGTCCCGACCCGACCTACAATAATGACATCACATACTTACATCTATATGTATATACTATTATCGTAAAACGTTGCGCATTTATATTGCATAAAACGGCTGAAATTAACAATAAACATTCTGATAAGTGATAGTATTAGCAGCCACGCGTCAATAACAAACTATAAAATTAAATCACCGCAAAAAAAAAAAATATATATAAGTTCGTCGACCGTTTGAATCAATCCTTATGTTGTAGCTTTACGTGTTGATATAATATAATATTGAATATTGTTTCAGGTACCTATCTATATATGTCACGATAATTTTCCGAACTTATAATGTGTTGAAATGGAAAACCGTCGACGGCCAGTCAATCGGAATGGTATTCTACTGCTGCTTATGGTCACCTTGGAGTGTTCACAATGCGCGAGAAAAATTATTGCGAATTAATAAACGTATAGTACAACAATAAATTATTAATAAATAATATCATACTGTTTCAGTCCACAAGACTTCCCTTTCGGGAATCTCTCAATACCCAACGCACCAGAACGCACAAGGTTTTGGAGATTACAGAATAACGATCCGCTGGTATTGACGGAGGAGAAACGTGATTTTAACGACCGATTTATAACATAATAGTATAAATATTGTTAGACGTTTGCGTCCAACCGCAATTACATAAATAGTATCAGTACGATATTGTTGTCAACTGTATAAGGACAATATTATACTTGCATAGAAATGGGTGCGCACTGCGCGCTACAAATCAGTATATTCGTCAAAATATTATATAGTATTATTAATATTTACGTCTTTAGGTTTTTATGAATAATACATGCATATAATTTTTTATTATTTTAAGAACACATTTTGCATATTTCACACTATAGTTATTTATGAAAACACACACGTTTATTCTGACTGTTCTGCGTAAAGAGAATTAATGTGAATTATTCAAACACCATAATTTTTTATTTAATCATTCTAAGTAACAGAAATAAGAAAATTCTCCTGAAAATCTAAAATAACCGAATGTTAATAACTTATAAATACACAATTCCAATAATTTGTTTTGATTTAACATTTACAAAATAAACATCGAAATAGATAATTCCAACTTATAATCAATTATATTATTGTAGCTAATTCTAAAAAAATTCAGATGCTTGACATTGTTCGCTAACTATTACTCATAATAACTTGATTGATCAAACATTTTCACGTGATATACATAGTTATATTATCTTACAAGTGTTTTATATGATGTTATTAGCAAACATAGTTTAATCTACGTAATTAAAAAAATATCATCAAATGACAACAGTAAAAAAAATATGTTACATCGCCAGCCGTGCTTGCAAATAGATGATAGGTAATCTATCCATTTTTTTAGCTTAGTAGGTTAGGTAAGGTATAGGTCGTATAAGGGCGAGTTCTTTAGCCAGTACTAAAGTTGACCATTACTATATTGTTATTCATCACATTATATTCTATAATAAATAATAATATTTACCCAGCTTGTATATCATAAATATACAATTATTCACGGAAACACCGAAAATATAAACTATACGTATCTATTATAGAACTATATATAGTTCAGTTGAGTTATAAAATGTTTACCTATTAATATTTATATTATTTATTAGTGTATATAGTTATTTTGAACGGAGGTCAAACTCACTATTATTGCGATCGTTTGCAGGATTTTCATTACAGATAGTATATTTTGGGGTAGTAAAAAAAAAAATCAACCCTATTATTTTCTGAGAAAATCCTAATAAACGGCTAAGTTTACGGTCAATACACATATAACTGTGCGTTATACACTCGGAATGTTTTCTTTTTATTTTTCTTTAAGCAATGGTTGTAATGGGTTTGAGATTTAAAATAAAAGATAACACACCATACTCGAATGACCTGCCCTAAAATCATTTCCCACGATACCGATTCCGGATGAGACGATCAGAACTAGTCTGAAGCTCAGCACCCCACCGGGAGAGTAATCCCGGACGCCGAGCCCAATAACTATATTATTCATAGTTCAGCTTTGTTATTAATATTGCCGTAATAATTATTATACTACAGTGTGTTGTACAAACCAATAAATACGACGTGCATTACCCATAAAGTCGTTTTACTCGTAGTATCAGATTTAGTAACCACAGTTAACCCATATGGTACCGTATAACTATTATCTAAACTATTATCTATGAGCTTAGATGATATCGATATATTTTAAATATGTTTTTACAACAAAACTTAAACCGCTTATTGCAATTTAACGAAACGAAAGAAAAAAAACGATTACATTAACAAACAATGCTAAAAATCATCATTTAATTTACAATACCATACTGATAACTAGAGCTCGGATTTTAAAGGTATGCTTCTTTTTTATATATGAGATAGAAATCTGTTTTTTATAAATTTTTTTACATAAATTCATTTCACGTAACATTGTGATTCCAAATAAACCAATTTATTTTGGCTTTTTCGACTTTTTTTATATATATATTAATGCTTTTATGGCTTTTTTCAGTTATTTCAGCTACCTATAGAATTTTTATATGTTTATTATGCCACTATGGTACCTAATAATAAAAAATTGAATTAATAAGAAACGTAAAAACCCAGAATGCGGACTAAATGTTTATATTAGTTTATTATTATTTTCGTTATCGGATTATTACCTAACGTATAGATTGACGATCTACTATGATAGCCTACACATCTACGGTCACTATGTCTATAACATCGAAATCGAGTGTCGACCATTTTAAAATTTGAGATTTAGTGTTGTAATTGTAAACCTTTTATATAAAGTATGCACCGATCACTTCAGTGGATGTAAAAAGATCGTTTTCTATGTTAAATGTTAAATTTTCTGTCGGGCAATGGAGTCACCTTCACTACTACAAATCTAGGTAAGACATGGCAGTTAATTCTTTTTTTTTATTTAAATTAATTTTTCAAATTTTTTTATTCGTTTTTATAACTAGTTCGTTTTAATTTTTGGTCATGCTTTTTTTTTAATAAATATACTTCTCTTTTGCTTTTAAAAAACAATCATATGCTTTTTTAGTTGCACTTATTATGCTACAAAATCTGAGCCCTACTGATGACATGATAAAATATACAAGCGTTTACGTACTTACAATATTCTTGAATGGACACTATAACTTTTTGATTTCAACAATATATTTTTTTAAAAAATAATTATTTGATTATCGACGATGGTACTCACAAGTATGAGCCATAATTAATATTTTTAAGCCATTATTTTTATTCGTTAAATTTTATAATTGTGTATTTAAATACAATATCGTTAAATATAAATCAATAAAATAAAAAATGTATCGGTTATAATTACGAAAATAATTCATAATATATTATAAAATAATCTTTTGAGATTGTGCGCGTAGTTCACCTATACAAGTAGTAAATTTTAAAAAAGCCAGTGCGGGACAACTGCTGCTCCGACACTTCGAATGCATGAATACATGACACACTATTGGTGTAAGTTACGTTTCAGATTAACATGATAAACACGTTTCTTCCAGTTTTCGTATTCGTGTAAGGAAGTCTAGTCTAATAACGTATAATATATAGGTACATTGTATTTCACTCTGCGCAAACACTTACGGAATTTATTTTTATATTATATACGAGTTTTAAACTTCGTCACCAAAGGCCATAGTTTAGTAAATAATATATAATTTATTAAAAGTACATACACGTGGTAGTTATAAATCTAGATTGTGATTTATTTTTTTTTTTAAAAATTGCATTGCATAAATGTATATTATTTCCCCTTAAAAGTTATTCGTACTCGACTTCGAGTAGGTTTTTTTTCTTACTCCTATTTTAACAATCTACTTTGGATAAAAAACACATATTATCGGAGTATTATCGTTACCTATTACCGTAATAACTACTGATAAATGAAATAAAAAAATAGGAACATTATTCGTAAATATGATTATCGATTGTATACATAGAAATTCGTTTAAGTTTTTACTTCGAACGATCATAAAAAATTATTAAAAATTTATGCTCAGATTTCTTTTTTTATGATTTCATTCGAATAGCAATAACTAATGAGGAACCTTGTACCTATTAAATTAAAAATTATATCATGCATAGAAAATTTTAATTTAATAATTTAATGAATATTTCAAGTATCTACGGTTATTCGTTGTTGAATTACATTACAATAAGAAAATCGATTGTTGTAGGTATACTGGTTTTACGTAAAAATTCCTGTTTTTCTCTAATTTATTTTTATTATACAAATACTTAGGTTTTTTTATTTTTAATATCCCAATGTACCGTGTATATATTCATACTCCTACCCGAAAAGATAATTTGAAGTGGAAAATCTTATTTGTCGACTGACATATAGAGAACACACATAATTGTAAAATCAATACATTCTCCTTTTCGATGATAATTTTAATCACTACATACAATTATTGACTATCATGATTTTGGTGTAGTTATTCTAATGCAATAAAGAAAGAAAATAATATTATTAGAATAAATTATTAGAACTATAAAAAGCATTATTTATCGTTAATATTTGTACTATGATATTATTTTTAAATAGTTAGAAATAAAATTAAGAGACATGTTAGGTGATCATCGTATTAGACAACGTATGGAATACGGTCATTTTTCTTAAAAACTCAATGCAAATATATTTTATTTTAAATTTATATTTAGATAAAATGTATTATGTTTAGAACCTATAAACCTTAAAAAAAATTGAAATTTGTTTTCATCGTATTATAAAACAACAAAGTTTATAATCTATTGATTTAAGAGGACTTATGGTTTCAACAACATGATGACTCCGTTTTATAATAAGACATAAAATATCAACTTTTATGTAAAAAAAAAAAAAAATACTTTTTACTTTGCTAATTTTAATATTAAAGTGAATTACCCTATTATCAAACAAATTTAAAAGTATGAATATTATCTAAGGTTCTTTAAAAGTTTTTTTTTTCATATTTTAATTTTGAAACAAGTCATTAATATTTTTAAAAAAAATTACAATTAAATCACAATTATAAAATGCACAATCATAATTTGTTTCAAAATAAATTATGCTATGAAAACATTCTACAGGGCTATACAGTATGTATACTATCCTTACCTTTAAATTTGATAATAGGTCATTCAAATATGTGAACATTTTAGAACTGTAATTTATATATAATATATTAATACTGATAACTTGCTTCAAAATTAAAAAAAAAACCTTCGAGGGATCTTATTATATTATATTATACTCGATACTCATATTTTTTTTTTAATTAGACAATAAATAAATCAAATATTAAAAATAACTGAGTAAAATAGATTCTTCCTAATATAAAATTTAAAATGTAATGCGTTAGTAAGACAGAAACAACATATCATACAAAATAAGAATAAACTATAAAGTTCTCTTAATATAAATAGTTAGCCCGAAGTTAAATATACTTAAAATTTCTAAAAAAAATACAAGAATACTACATGGATGTTATTTGAAAAATATATATTATTATTATAATGTAACAAAAGGTTAATAAATATAGTAGCTTTATTCAAAAAAATAAAAATAAAAATTGTTTAGAAGAATGACGTCGCGTATTTTTTGTTTGGTAATAATCATTATAATATGCTTCATTTAAATAATTTCAACCAGAAATCTCAAATAAAATACTTTTATTGTAAGTTCTTTGTTATGAAAGCTATTGGTTTTTGAGTGATGTGTGTGTATTTTTTTTTACTAAAAATACTTAACAAGGAAATAAAAGTGCTCCAAAAGTTAGAGACATCCATGTATGTATATAGATTGGAATTTGAACAATATAAATAATTTTAAAGGAAATACTACAGAACTTTGTTCGAAATAGTTTTGTTAAATTTAAAACAATAACAATATATGTTGTCTACATTTTGTTTTTGAATTTCAGTTTTCATTTCATCATTTTATCGTTGATAATAAAGTTGATATAAGTACCATAGGAAAACAATCATGATCTCTAAATGTATAATGTATATATATTCTTACCTACCACACGAACTAAAACATAGTACTTAACAAAATATAGGTATATGTATATTTCTATCTCGTATTTTTGATTGTAGGTACCTATTGTCGCATGACTTATAATAATTCTAAAACGTCAAGGCAAAATCGATCAAAATATTGTTGTTAAAATAACACAACGATTATTATTATTATTTTTTTTTTTTTGAGAAACAAGTGTATAAATAACATAACATAATATACATGTTTTAATATTATAATACAATTAATCATACACCAATACACACTGAACACGAATCGTGTCTTGGGTTACACACTAGGTAGTATTATTATTATTATTATAAATAAACCAACCGGGCAACAGTATTTTCAAAATTAAATTAAACACGTTTGGCTCGCGTATACATGTACGGTAAACGCAATAATAAGCACTAAATAATTGACAACGCCGTGCGCAGTCTGCAGAAGTAAACGGAAGGGCGCTAATGAAGTTTATACTTTATACGATGAAGACACTCGGAGTTTATTATAGTATATACTGATCTAAAATACTCATGACCGAGTCCTATATACAAGAAGAATTTAAATCAATTACATTTCTTAATGCTTTCATGTCCTCAAACACTACGGCAGCTGAGCAGCAGTACCAGAAGTTACATTAGTGCTCAATTATCGGACGTTTCTATTTCATTAAATTCCAATCGACCGTTTCCTTTTTATTTTATTTTTTTGTTGTTGTTTGACTTTTTTCTCGCCGTTTTTCTAATAAAGTACATACGTATATAGTCAACACGCATTATGTAACTCGATAATGGCTCGCTGTCGGGACTATACGTTTTACTCGTGAGCCGTGTGTGCGCCATTATAACGTATATTATTATTATAATATGTAGTTATGGTCGAAAACTCGTAATTTATGGAATATGTGAGCGCCGTTTATTTTTATTTTTCGACGATTACAACATATTATTATTATTGTTGTTACCTATTATTATTATTATCATTATTATTTCTGACTGCTTACGGTATCTACACTTTCGGAACGGCGAAAACCTAAAATATTATTATACACAACACCAATAGGTATATAACCGCGGAAACGCAGAGCGCCTATAACACTTCACGCCTACACACTAGAAAACTATATCATATGTTACACTACACCGGTGTCACCTGCAGCACCTTTAAAATACAATATAATATTAATACACATTCGCGTATTATATATGTGTCGTACCTATGTATAAAGTGATAATGCGATGACACTCGCGTGTGCGGTGTGGCGGCGTTGACGGTTTTCTGTTTTCGCGATTTGCGTACACGTTGTAGTTGCAGTTGTCGTCGTCAGCGATGAAGCGGTAACTGCGATGTATATAGTAATATTAGTTTATAATGTTCGTTTTCAAGAGTGGCGACGAGTTTTAAACGGTCACGTAATTAAACCCACAAAAAGCCATTCCTGATCTCGGCGAACAATGCTTCAAAGTATTGCAGACGAGTACCTGTTTTAATATCGTAGCTATAGAATAAAGCTCTCAAAGTCTCGCGTATAACATTATATGCATAATATTATTATTATGACGTTGTAATATTATATTATATATGTATATATTATATATACAGCGTACAAATGCGCACACATTTTGCCCAAATCTCCACAAGATCGCGTAGGTATACGTATGATTTCCTACTCGGGGTGTTCAAGAAAAATACTATTGACGCGATTTTCGAAAAATCTAAATGATTTATCTATCCATCACACGATTTTTCCATCATAATTGTAAGTACTTACAGAACAATGCACTGAACATACTCGTAACCATATTTTCCTTTGATAATGAGTTTAGATAGATTAAAATTCTAATTTTCGATATTTTTAAGTATAGTTAAAAACCATATTTTCACATTTCTATTGATTTCGTATTCGTATGCCATTTTATTAAAACCAACTTTGTTTTTAGTTAATCGTTAAGCAACTGTTTTATTTTTACATAAACAATATGTTTTTGGGATAGGTACAATGTTATTTTATCTGGCCTATTTTTCGTTACTGTACCTATGTTGCCCCTAACAACTGATTATACGAAAGATTTAATGTCTTTAATATCACGTTATCGTGCCTAGGTTGTTTACCTTAGCAACCGAAACGATGTATAGTATAATTATGTTATCATTGAACTTTGTGGATACAAAATTGTTTTAATCATAGTACCTATGATTTTGTAATGATAGCCACATCTCATAACTAAGTAATACTAAAAAGAATCGCATCATCATAATCCTTAATGCATACACCATAATTACTATATAACACGCAGTCGCACGAATGTTTATATTATGATTATGGACCCCTGTGGTCATATATTGTTATGTCTTTTTCTTTATCTAAAATAAATAATCCCACCGGTTCTAACGATATCCATCGACCATCGGACACTTGAATACAACTAAACTCTTCCTGCGTGCGCCTTTGGTAGCGGTCGTACGTTAAGGGCTAAATATACTATAATATATCATTTTTTTTATGTGCTAAAAGTGTTATCTTATAATATCAATAGTATATTACTCGTGTCTTTGATTAATATTAGACCCTTTCTCGTTTTCCTGTGTTCATCGAATACCTAACAATCAAATAAGGGTAAGTCAATTTACTTATAATAAAAATTCTTATATGCATATATGCGTAATCATGTGTGTGCTTTTTTAAATATGCGAGGGTAGTAATCCAGACCGTATGCGTAATATAATATTATATAAATGATATATCACATACAAGTGAAAAGAACATAAATACTTATATATATTTACATTGCGTGACCGTGTGTGTTTCGCTTAACTACAATTTAATGTTTTTCCGTGCAGCGGAGACAATATCAAGCTTTTTTAAAATTTAAACTATCTAAATCTAAACTGTAGTTACTAAGTTATTAAAATGTTTATGGTACTAACAATAATAATCTTTAAAAATTATTTTACTAAAATGTAATAAGTAATTAAAACACAGATAATTTTTACAAATTATACATTTTTAATATTATCTAAATTCTACTTATTGTACTATAATTTTTAATTCATAGGAATATAGGCACTATATTTTTTGAACTTATTATCGTGGATCTACTACCCTAGGTTTTATACTACCCAAGTTAAATAACTCAAAAACGGTCTATTCGTGTTTTTATTTAGATTAACAAACATTTTTACAAGATAAATAATAATAATAATCTATTTGATAGTTCACATGAAAACTAGTTGGTATCATAACAAAATATTCGTTATTATCCTTAATAGTATACAAATTTAAATATTTGAAATTTGGTTCTTATTTATATCTGCTTAAAGGGTCCAAATTCTAGAAGTTGTGTAAATTCATTATTAAACGAAAGAAGTGAGTAGGTGTCAGGTGAATAGTATTGAATATGTTTAGTGAATTATCTTGCACAGTATTCAAATATACAACATATATTATATTCATTTTACTCGTTTTATTTTTACGTAATAATTTCGTTATTATGAAATAACAATACCTAATTCAAATTGTATATGATAATATTAATTATGCCTATAATTCATATATTGGTTTGATTTTTACAGTGAGAAGTAATAATTAATTATCATTTTATTATTATTTTCTTTCCTTTCGACTTTAATTTAATTAAACTTTTAATTAATTTTCGAAAATAGTTCCGCGTGAACGAGTTTGAAAACCACAGCTGATAACGTTATGAGTTAAAAAAAAAATCAAATTCCTTATAACTACTACTATAGTGTTTCAAAAGAATAATGAAAATAAATTATTCGTTCAGAGTTATTTCATGCGCATCAATAGTAAACAATAACACATATTATGACTAGGTTTTATTTAAGGCAACGCATTGGATAATATAAAATATAAATCGACTAATATTGAAATTATTGTTAAATCTTCTCGGAGATGTTCTATATACACGTGTATTGTATGCAAGTTTACTACCGAGTGAATATCAATATAATTCAATTGTATTATTAGTTTTCAGAACAAAATTGTACCGACAATATTTAGTCATATCATTAAAACTTTTCAGACCCTAACATTTTGATGCCCTGTGCATTTACCTCTTCTGTCCCATCTAAATTGCATCACTGTATATAGTATATTATACATACCAATATACCGTAGTTATATAATAGCAATGTTATATGCTATCAGTTAGTTGATAATAAATATAACTTTTGGATGAATGCATCTCACGATCTGTAAACAACACAAGGAGATATTATGTCAATTGTGTCAGATCTATATTTTCTAATTATGTTACCATATTTTTTATATCACCGTATAGTTTTCCACTTGAACTCACGTCCATCTACTATATACACTCCCCCCACCGTCTCCCGATTAACCTTAAAGTGTATATGACCATTTAAACAATTTAAAATTTAACTTAATAATTCCTATTATAAAATATGCACATTGATTGATTAATTTATTAGCGTAGATCAGACTATTTACATCCTTTTTTTTTTAATACATATATGTGAATCCAAGTGTATGGATAAAAATCAAAGTTCAATGTAAAAAATTATTTTTTGTTTGTACTATTGAAATTGTGCAGATTTTTTAATAATGGTATAAAATCGTTCATTCGTTCAGTAGAAAAATGAAACGTATTTTAACTTCGAACACAATATTAACAACCTAACTATTCTCATTGTACCACACTTTTACTAGGCATTTTAGAATACAAAGACGCACCGACAGATATCATAAGAATATTACAAGTATTTATAATAAATATTGTCTTATATATATATATATATATATATATATATATATATATAATAGAGGTAGCCAAAAGGTAGTCCATGTATATGCCATGTAATTACGAACATCAATACTGATTTAAATACTATATAAACTAAATGAGCATTTATAAACATAAATAAATAACTATTATAGTGCATCATTTTGCTTAGATTTCTTACACTGTTTTTAATTTTACGTATCATTCTTACATTTCAGTACCTCTACCTAAATTATACATGACTGAATGGTTATTGTCTTCGTGGTTGTGGTTTTTCGTTTTTAATGTCGTCATCGGTGTGTTCACCATTCATACTGTACGCCTACGACAACATATTTTTGTGTGACATGTTTGGTTTTATGAAATTTTCGGTTTACCTATATACTTATCGTAACTACATGATAATGATTTCATCATGTAGTATATATATAAGCAAAAAATCAACTGTATAACGTATATGAATAGTATAAAAATGTACTAATAGAATGCAGTTTGTAAAACTGCACGTATAAAATCAACCAAGTTGGTTTAATCATGAAAACCTAGTTGTGTCACATCACAATCACATTTGTTTTGCCACGAACTTAAACGTTAAAAATGAAAAAAAAATTTCATCACAAATTGTTGTGATATATACCTGTAGAACGATGCAATACGTCTATATATTTCATGTACAATTATATACACATAATATTGTATATATTATATATAACTATGTATGAATTATAGAGTAGAATAAAAATGTTTTTTTTTTTTTTTAATAAGTCACAAGAAATTACAGTCTTACACGTGAGGTTGCATCTGTATATAAATATTAAAGTTGATAAACATCTTTAAATCGTATAATACACTTATAGGTTCTATCTTCTATATAAATGTATATTATAGTATGTTGTTATCGCATGCACGAATAAATATGAAATTATTTAAAGTAATACACACAATCGTCATAACTCATAATAATGACCAGTGAGTGATCTATAAATGTGTAACACGACAGGTCCATTAACGTTTTATAGGTATACATAATATACCATATTATAACAACGACTAATAATTTATAATTTATTATAACGAGTAACGACGACTCACATAGATACCTCTATAAATTGTACTTTTAATAAATAATTGTTATTTATATTAAATATTTGAAAATAATAGAAATGTGATAATTATTTAAAAAAAAAAAAAATAAACAACGATAATAATATACCTAATATATTATACTAAGACTTTAATATGCGTTTTACATTTACACTGTACCTACTATATAAAAATAAAAAAATAAGAATAATAATTTAAAACTGGAAAAGACTTATTTTACCGAATAACCGAATATAAATCAAATAAGTAATAACATAATGTCTAGTGCAGGGCTATTTAATTTATGATTTCTATTCGGGAAAATTACATTTAATAATATATATTTTATGAATTTATGATATTAACATCACTATATCATATCACTTTACCAATAGCAAACAATTTCAACAAGTCTCATTTAATATTAAATGAGCAAAATACTATTTGTATTTACACATACCAGATATTTTTCAAGATTTTATCCTACACAGACTTAATAAGTATCAAGTATAGTTATTAACTATACCTAAGTAAGAAAATAAGTAATTGCCAATGTCTACTACTGATGGGTATCATTAATTATTAATCAGTATAATATTGAATCGTTTATTGTTTTTTATTACAATTATACAAGTAACATAAAAATGTGGTATTTTATTATTTATTTAGGTACTTAATAAAAAAAATAAATTAAATATTTTAAATAGAATATTATGACATTACAGAAAAAACTTTATTTTTAAAGACAATTTTCGCCAGTTATAGAATCCACGGCTGGTGTGAACCGTTTTTCATTTGGGCGCACATTCTCATTCCAACAATCGGTCCATTTACCACGTTATTATTATTTTTATTATTACGTATATAAATAGTTATGGGCCCAGCCATAATATTATTGACTACTCAAGAGCAGAATACAACTAACTCGATGAATTTCTAATATCTAAAACGTGTTTAAGGCTTATTCAATTGTCGTGTATGCACAATGCACATACGCACATGCCTCGATTTTACATTATTCACACAAACATTGATGAAAATACTCCAAACAGTTTTAAAATTGTTTATAAGATCATGATCGAACATCCCATATATAGTATTTAGAAGCTTTTATTTTATTTTTTTTACAATCACAAAAATGTATGTTCAGATGAAACGTTTTTAAATACCTATTATATCTAGTAATAATTAATAAGTTTAAAAGTATTTCGATTAATCCGTTTTAATTAATTTACAAAACTAACTTCATTAAATAATACGTTTTCTACAATTTATTGTAAAATAAAATCTAACTAAAACAATCGAATGTATACTTGTGATTTTTATTTAATCTGTTCATCACATAATTCTAATATTTCTACAGGTCTAAGGTTTTATTAAATAAAATACAATGACAATAGTTATAAGCGAAAGTTTGTATTTGTATTTGTGAAAACCAATAATTTTTACATATACTTTTAGATGAATTAATCATTTTTAACTCATTGATATAATTCATCACGAGTTCACGATATAAATAAAATCTTCAAATAATATATATATAAAAGAAAATAAGACATGCGGAATACTCTCTTATTATTTCCATTGTATTGTTATATTCAATTGAGGATTTCAGAATTCTCAGATCAAAGTATCGTACAATGGTCATAGGACTTGAAATGTATTACTTCAAGTCACCGACGCGAAAACAAGTATAAAAAATAGATTTATATTTATATCCACTACAGATAATACATTTGTATATTATACTTTTTTATTGATATGTAATAACGTATGTTCTTAGGTATAATCTATACGCTGTATCTACGTAATAAGGTAAGTCAGTACATTATGTGGGGATAGTATTATACTAAAATTATTTATTTATTTATTTTATCTAACGATAGATACCAAATAATTAAATTTAAAATAATTATCAATATATTATTTTTGTATAGATATTGATATTTATCAAATATGTAGTTTAAAAAATTAAATTTTCATATAACAGGTTTTAAAAATATTTATCAAGCTTAAACCTAACCGAGATTTCATTTAAATAAATGAGATATGACATGTTAAACACATTACAATGTGCAGTATTATTATACATCTGAATAACTTTTATCAATTTTTGAGTATAACAATTTATATTTTTATTTTCATAGGAGCATTGAGATACCTTGAAGTATCTATGTTTATATAATGGTATTCGTGAAGTTAGTTTACACACAACACATGGTGACATTAAAAAGTAAACCAGAAGTTTACAGATTACTTTGTAAAACTCCGCGTCAAGAATTTTGATCACAAAAAGTAATTTTTAAGTAATTGTTTTGACAAAGTTGGTTTTTCTTAAAGTGAAAGTTGACTTCAGCGAAAAATAGAAAAAACGAACTAAAGTCAGTTACTTTAGCCTATAGAAACTTATTATAGGCATATATTTTTTTTATCCATTACATCAAATAACAGATAAAAAAAAAAAAGTTAAAAATCGACTTCCCATTTTAATAAAAGTATAGTAAATGTTTTGCGTCCTTGTACATTTTTCCGAAAGTTGTCTTTTGTCTGAATACAAATATTTTCGTTGTAGGTTACATCTGATGGTTTTTTAAGATACTACCGAATTGTTTGTATAAATATATGCGTTTGACAATAGTGGAGTGTTTACGCCATGAAAATAAACTTAATACCACTGTTGAATATATTTCTGTAAGTATGTTTGTGCACCAGAAACTTTTGAATTGAAAAGGTGAACAATAAGAGGCATTGACATGATGGTATATGGGGACTTGGATTGTTCAAACAGTACACTCTACAATCCACATAATAACCAAATAGGACAAATATATAAATAAATTTGTTTTATGTTATATTTTCTTACATGCAGATATGTATAAATTAATAAAAACATTTTTATCCTCAAAAACACACATGTAATGTGTACAATGCATATTGTTTATAGAATTATAATACTACCTTTATGTCATTTTGTAATTGCTTAAAAATTGCATGATTTCAGATGACAAATTTGAGTTTCTCAAAAACAAGAAATACGTGATCGTTTATAACCTAACCGTAAAAAAACAATGTTGATTTTTGTGGAAACGATCCCACGACCCATGGGTTGTCATTCGAGAAAACAAGGAAAGGACATGCACACTCCGGAAAATAGTAAAATATGCAAAAATGAATTAAATATAAAATTTACTTTCAAATTCTTAACTATTGAAGCCTTCCATCTCATGCCTGTTTTCTTATTTATGTTTTAAAAACAAAAATATTTTGTAACATTATATTTTTAGATTTATGTGACTCCATAAAATTATTAGGAAAATGAAAATTCCTGAAGTCAATCATTGTATAGTAATATACCTATACATATTATATTGTCAGTATAATTACTTGCACTGTGGAAAGATCATTTAAAAACCAGTAGGTACTTAGCACAGAGTTAAGATATGACTAAAGTCATAATGACAATAATGAATGGCTAATTAAAGGATTATACATGATAAGTGTTTTAACGGAAAAAGTTGAATATACACAAACTGAATTTTAGTGTTATAAACTAATTTGGTCTTAAAAAAAAAAAAAATAGGAATTCTTATTTTAATTTTCACTGTATGGCTCTAATACAATGCTATTCATCAATTTTTGTTTCATAAGTGTAATTGTATAATAATAAAATGACTTAATTGTCTACTAAAATGTATAATACAAACAATAAACATAGTAATACATTGTAATGTTTTACATTCATCCTTTAACAGATATTTTTACAGTTAGTATTAAAAATAATCACAAAACATTTATTTCTTTTTAAGAAAAATCTGTATACTATACATTGGAACCAAGTTTCATTTTATTCCTTCTTTGAAAATAAGGCCTTGTAGGTACCATTGCAACGACCATTTTTATTCTTGGAGCATAGTAAAAGTATAACAATGGATTTATGGTACACGTTACGGGAGATGGATAGAATATACTAAAAAGCTGAGCTTCGTGTTGTTCTTAATCGTATTACGAAATTCAAAATTTGTTAAAACGTTGCTTACAAAAGAGAATAGTAGGTAAACCGATTAAATTCCTGAAAAGCAAATTTAATTGTTTAAAAGGCAAACGACGCCGAGCAAACAAGTATAGCATGTATATTGTATATAATATAAATATATAGGTAAACCGTAAACACTTACCCAAAGTAGTATAATTTTATAAATGTATTGCATATATCATTTTACCTATAAAAACAAATTCAGTTACACAAATGATACCACACGGCACTCGCAATCATATAATTTATACCTTATATAATATATTATATCTACTTAAACGTATTATACATGATACGTCATTTCAAGGATGATTTTTTTAACATTATATATTCATTATTTTAAAATGTATTCATTTTTTATAGGGGCAAGGAAAATTTAAAACACATAAACAATAGCCATGCAATCTTAACATTTTATGAAGTCATTGTGTTCGTTGATGTAGGTTAGATTTTAATTTTTATTTTCATAATTTAAAACAGAATATTAATTGAAAAAAAATGTGATTAACTAATAAAATCAAATACTAAAACAATAATTTATTTTTGTTCTTATGCATTTCAAAACTTAAAAAGAAGAAGTCAAAAAAATATAAAGACATGAGATAATGGATTGTTGAAGAGTTATCCCTTGTTCCATTATAGACAGTAATTGCAACTTAAATAATAATAAAAAAAAATGCTTAAATTAGGCTTCATCCACTCACCCCTTAAAATAATTTCAGTTACATTAATTACAAACTATTATTGTCATTGTCGAGTATATCCACAATTAAAAAAGCGCATGATTCTAATCCCACTTAAAGTTTTAAAATAATTGCACTTGTTGTCTTCAGATATTTATTAGATTCATTCTCTAAAACTTGTATGTTGTAGGGGTTATGTAATTTAGAGTTTTATCTATAATTCATAAGAATTTGTATGCCGAATTTTCGTTAGCTATACAATTTTTACTGCACCCTATTGGAGATCAATCTATTTTTCAATAATACTGTGTCACTTCAGTACCACCCGCTTTTATTAGAGATATCAAACTAACTGTATACATTTAGGAATAGGATTTCCATCAACATTTAAAAAAAATTCATCTAATACATAAATTGTACTAAATTGATATTTAATTTTTTTTTTTTTTAATGTCATCACTACAACAGATATTAGATGACATAGAAAATCTTAGTATTTATAAAAAAGAGCTTTCTCAAAACGTGGTTTGTTTAGTAAAATTGTATTCCAAAAATATATTTTAAGATTATATCCACGGTGATAACAGTTGAGATAGTATAATATAATAATAAATGGTAGTTTTTAAAGTGTATTATTCTACTACCTAGTATATCGAAACGAGTAATAATTGTAGTAACGAGTTTATAAGATTAGAAAGATATATGTGTAATTTCAGTATTATATATGTATATAAAATGATGTTTATTATTTATATTTATTTAGGTTGTATCTACTTAAACTTCTGTTTGAATAACAAAAATAAAAAATCACAAGAAATACATTTCAACGGATGATTTTATCAGATACATTTTGATTCGAGGCAAAATTGAAAAAACAAATAAAAAGATATTAAAACCAATAAATGCCTAGAAACAAAAACATCGTTCAAACTCAAAGGTCTGTCGTTTATATTACGAATTATATAATTAAAGTAAATTTCTCAAGTAAAATGGTATCAAAATCGACGATTTAAATGCACTTATTAAATATATTTTTTAATTTTATTACTTATTATATAATATTAAAGTGTAGTCGATATATTTACTTGGCCATCCTTTTCGAACGCGACATTAACGTTTTAGCCATCGTAAAATACTATTCATATTGTAGAAAAAAAATGACAGTAGTAAATTATACATTATCCATTGTCCAACGTTGGTTTTTTTTTATTCCGTGTATAGTACATCGCATTTAAATTTAATATTTAAATAATTCAGCCCTCCAGTGATATAATCGGTTAAAAGTATTAACATAACGAAAACATAATAAACCGTTAAGAAGATAACAATTGAGTAGGTATATCGTTTATGCACGGTCAATACACCTCAAGGTCGTTCGAAACCTCAAAACACGTTATGACGGTGCATTAAATAACACATATTATGTATTTTTATATATAAGTATTATGGTTTTTCCCTACCGAGACACAGTTCGTAAGTCCCGAACGGAAACGCCGGTTCTATTTTGTTTTTCGCACAATATAGAAATGCCTGAAATATGTGACCATTAAAGCATGTAATCGTTTTCGGGACGAAGGCTATATTATACATTTTATATTATATACTGTACAGTGCAGCAGTGCATGTTGCGATGCGTTTTGATTTAAAACAGTGAAATGTGCATAAATATTGCGAAATATTCAGAGTTCAATCTGTAGAAAGTCAATTCAACTATCCGATGCCTATATTATAAATATTTTATAGTTTATACCTTAACTAAAAAAAAACTGAATTGAAACTGGTCATTTTCGATTGGATGAAATTGCTTATTTTCCGTGGTATACATTGTGTTCACAAATAAATAAAAAATAACAGTTTGGATGAAATTGAAAAAAAAATATTATATTTTACTATTTGTGATAGATATAACATATAATTATAGGTACTAAAGGTACTTAATATATAGTTTCCGGAGTACGCGGTACACAGAGAGACTAAAAACTTTATTTTTATACTTTATTAATTTAAAAACGTTTCTTTTAACATTTTTATTCGATCAAAATAATATTTTCATCTGCAATGGTTATTTAAAACATTTCAATATTTGCTTTAATATTATTTTTTCGCTTATAATATACTATATTATATTGTAGCACACTAGCACTTGCGCTAAGCATTACTTTCTGATCCTTTATTTCATTAAAATATCATATGATTAAATGATTTATTTTAATGATCTAAACTGTAAAATAGTTTAACAAAATATATTGATGTATTAGATATTAATTCTTTTTTCACATTGACAATACTTAAAATATGAATTTTATTTATAAGTCAAACCTGATATCGTTCCATCACGGTGCGTACTAAGTATTTTCATTTTGATATTAGTATAAATAAAAATCAAGTATTTTTTTTTTTTAATATTATTATTTCATTTGATAAATAGATTATAATTGGAATTTATTCAGTAAATTCTTAAAAACAATTAAAAATTGTGCGATTAATCAACAAGCGGGGGTTAATGCTGATCATGATCAACGTCAAATTAAAGATAAATTGAATGATGTGAAACTCGGTGATATAATGGAGCAACGACTTCAATAGTGATTTGAGTCTGACGAGATCAAACTAACTTAATTTTAATAATTATTGAACTATCATAATGTGAAAACTGAACAAGAAATCAACCGAATAAAATAAAAAAATTAAGATTGCCTACATTTGCACTGATACGAGAATTTAGAAAATCCAGTTAAGCACATTAGTTATTTACTATTATTTATATTATATTATACCATAGATAAAACACGTCGAGAGTAGTACTAGTCGATTAATAAAAACGTAAAAAGTATAATTCTCAACATGTGTATAGGTATAGTTGGTATGTAGGTGATAACAGTTAAAGGCTGTATGATAATTTTGGTGAATATAAAATTTGTTGAAATAATTTGATTATGTTTGTAGTATTTAATTTCAATAATTATCATACCTTATGTGCGAGGGATGTATTTATTTAATTTTTTTACAATAAAATAATTTTTTTATTCAGCTATTATTGTATAAAAACCTGTCATAAAAATTTGTTCTAAATGTAGCGCATAAACAAACACCTGCACACGTTTAAAAGTCATGGAAACATAGAAATAGGTCTTCTGTGAAAAGCTCTCAGAATGGATAGATATTCATTATATAGGTATCACGTGAATGCGAACAGTATAAATTGTATTATTTTATGTATGTAATTATACAACACAGTGGCAATCTTCAAAGGTTCCGTATTTGAATCGAAACAGTGTGTACTATGGCCAAACGTTCTGTGTTTATTTTAGCAAATAAGTTTAATTACATTCGTAATAATTAAAAACGATTTAAGATCAGCTAAAGAAAAAAATCGAGATAACACGTTTACCACCAGTGTTTAACAAACGTATTTCTTTAAATACAAAAAATCATTAAGTACCTACTTCGTTTTCCGCTGTTCCTCTGTGATTGAAATCTAATAATGATGTAACGCAGTGAGTATTTAGAGAGGTATCATTCACCACGTATATTAGTCCCCATCTGTCGAACATTCGTCGTCATATTTTTTTAGATGCAGTCATATATTTCTGGTCAAGCTAACGATAAAATAAAATAAATACACGATCACACATCGCCACACTAATTACGCGTAGGCGTGTAATACGCGGTCGTGACGACTATATTGGTTACTGGTTATAGTCCCTTCTCGGATGTGCTGATGTAGGGGACTCGAGTCGTCGATATTTTGTTCGGTCGTTTAATTCGTCGATTTAGTTTTTGTTACCATGTGAACCCCAATTTCACCTGTGTATCGCACTGTACATAATCCAATTTCGACCAACAACGTAGGTAAATGTATGCAGGCCAAACCGTACAATATATCACTGCCTGCCATTGACTGGACAATAACAATAAATGCTAAATAGCGTGCGAGCCATTTAAACCACAAATGTTTTGTTAATACATATATTATACATACATTTTTTTTTATTAAAACCAAATACATACCTATGTACTAGATTAAATTACAAAAAAAATTTAAGTTAATTTACCTCGATAAGGTATATTATGTTGGTGACAAGGTAAATGATAAATGAATATAGTTATTATTAAAATAAATTAATTACAAGTCATAGAACAAACAGTTTATAAAAACAACCTTATTTGATAAACGATTATTTTTATTGCCATTGAAAATTTATTTTTTTAATACGCAATATAGCATCGAATTAAAATATATCGAACCCATATAATTCAATAACTTTATTTATTCTATATAAATTTTTGTATGCCCAAGAATATCAACATTCAACTTATTTATTATTTTAATTTTTTTTTTTTTTTTTTAGATGATTCGGTACACATTGGGATTACAAAGTCATAAGTTCACGCAAAATGAGATAAAAGATGTAAGACATAAAGTTAGTATATTATTGCAATGATATCGACTCATTTTTTTTAGTAAAAGAAATTATTATAATAAATATCAATACATTGTACTTATAATATTTTCAAGCAGCTTCGTTAGCTACCCCTAGATGCAACTTGATTTTTCAGATTTTACACTATACCCCGTGGTTCTTCTTTACTCCTCATACGAATTTTAAAAACATCTACATTTCTCGATATTCAATGTGATCAATGTTGATACAATTAAATATTTGAAGTGGTCGCTTAGTTTATCTGGTGGAATAAAGTCAAGAACAGGATTTTCAAAGACGATTACTGATTTTGATAATGAATTCGAATAAATTACCAATTTTATTTAGATAATAATATAGGTTTATTGCATATGATTGTTTTTTCGAACCGTGATCCATTTCTACTTTCTTATCATATAGATTAAAAGGAATATAAATTTGACATATCAAAAAACACCTCTGATTCCTTTTAATACTCCTCAATATTTTATGTTAAGAGTGTAAAAAATAAGAAATAAAACGAGTTTTCGAAAATCATTTACTCGTATTATCATCGTAGCAACAAAAGTGACGATTAAATTAGTATTATAGTAACCTATAATAATATTATACTATTTGTAAAAAATATAAATACACTATTATACTAATCAATCGTAATATCAATAATATTTGTACACTGATCGACACAATCGTATAATAAGAGTTTCATTTAAATAAAATGTTGTAATAATTTGAATCTTAGTGTTATTTAGTTGCAAGTGTAACAATATATTATTTACACAGTATTAATATTGAATAATATACAGTTTTCGACCGCTAATCATTATTATAGTAAGTACTAGCTGGTAGGTACCTCATAGTGTATTTAGGTATTTAATTTAACATAAGAAACGACAAATATTACTTCTTGTATTATACCTACCTTTATTTTGGAATATCAATAATTAAATATTGATGGTTCTCCTTTATACCTATCATTAGTCTTACGAAAACTATGTATTATAAATTTTGGTAGCTTATGATGTCTTACTTTTGATTTATTCACCGAAAGTTCGACTTTCGTATAGACAAATAATATGTTCCAACATAAGATATAACTATATATTATTTATAAAGATACACATTTTGTATTATTCTAAAAATATTTGTTTGAATTGAAAAATATGGCGTTACTTAAATAGATAAAACAAATATTAAATAAATTATATGCAGAGGTTAAAAATATATAGGTACATATAGAATGATAAAAATCGAAACATATTTTAACAGATAATATTGTACGAATATAATAGGTACGATCATAAATATTTTTGAATTTAATATTTAAAAATTCTAATATGCATAATATCCAAAAATACCCATTTTTCAAAAGATTTTACATATTTATTGATAAGTATTATAAAAACTCTTTAATATCATGATAAGTTATGCTGTCATCACATCGATAAAATACTATAAATTGAATTTTGTGATCTGTGTACGAATAAATGTGTATTAAAATAATTGTACGAACTACGAATAGGTACGAGTATAGTTAAATGTACCTATGCTATTTAACTGAGTATACAATTATAAGATTGTTTAGTTATATTTAATAGGTCGTTTGCATAAAACGCCTATGGCTTGTAATATAATTACTTACCTTTATCTCATCTCTGCGTAGACAAAATATACACAAGAGCCGAGTTAAATTAAATTTAATAATATTTATATTCAAAAATATGTTGTTTGGTTAATATAAGTAACATAATATATCAATAATGTTATTATTGAATACATTATTTTTTTTTTTTATTAATCTATAGGTACTTTCTTATTTTAATTATAATATTAGAAATGCTATGCAAAATTATTTAATAGATTAACTTCTGATGAAATTTAAATACCCATATGATTTGTTAAAAGTTTTACACTTCGAATAATATTTCAAGAAATTAAAATAAAATTAATTAGTAGAAATTGTTAATGATTGCAAATCTCGGTTTAATATAAAAAATATTATAAATTACTGGAAAGTTGCATATTTAAATACCACGTCATTCAAAAATTTGCTCAAAATTATCATTGAAAATGTTATTTCTAAAATTTTAGAATTGTATTATAGTTTTCCCCGAATAATAATATGTGAATATCAAAAACATTTAATTATTAGGTAAACACTTTTTTTTTTTTAAATGTTCAAAAGTTTTACAAAATATTATCCCCTTCTGTTTTAAATTCCAAAAATAATTAAGTATTAATTATAAATATTTATATTCCTAATTACGTAGAAAACTACCAACAGTTTTTCTTGTGATGAGATTATTTACTCTTAACTGGCTGTCTAGAGTCATTCTTGATAAATTTACATCACAACGAATAATGATTATTTTTCTTCTTTTATTTAAATCACTATGGACATGATGTTTTCTATTACATTTTTTGAGTTCAAATTTCAATTATATATTCCATTGAAGGTACTCGTTATATTATTCTATTGTCTGTTGTAAATCTATCAAAAGTAATTTTGTATTTGTACATAGATGGGCTTATATACTTTTAAATTTTAGATTCTGGACGGGATGATGATTGTAAACTAAAAATATTCAAAATCATCAATACTTGAGGTGGTTTTTACAGAAAAATCAAATCGAATTATTTAATTTGTGAATAAAAATAAAAATTACCAGTAGTTTTCAAAAAAAAAAAAAATGAATTATAAAAATATATTTACGTAACATCAGTTATCGAAAGGATCAATTTTATTCCAATAGTTTAATTCAATATTGAATAAAACTAGGTGTTTGAAATTTTCTTCAAATATTTATACTAATCTAGATATGACATCTTTTTTGAAATACATTGAATTGTTTGAAAAATTTTCATGGGTATCTTAAATTTTTAATTTTTAGTTGTAAATGTTGAACAAAACGATACATGTTTATAAATGCAAATAAATAATGAAAAAAAAATAAAAATAAATTAATAATTATTTATTATTCAATTTGTGTTTTTTTCTTAATTAAAAATCTTGGTCATTTAATAAATGGTTCACTAACAGCAATTTAAAATATCAAAAATACTTTTGAGCATTTTTTTTACAGGCATTTGAAGTTTACATTTTGACAAAAATAAATACTTAAATCAAAATTAACTAGTTTTCATTTTTCTTCTAATAATATTTATCATTTTGTTACAATTCGAAAAATATAAATCTTAAATTTTTATAACTTATTGGCCAATGTATAGTTTATTTTACATATCGGTATTAATTTATCAGTACTTTATAACAATAATAATATTATATGTTTTGGCAAGAATAAGTTGAACATAGGTACTTTATTACTCATAAAAAAAATCGTTTTTCTCATGCAATCATTAAAATTAGACAAATAGGTTGTTATACTACAGTGGTCTAATATGTAACAAGATATGCGCTTCCATTAAATAGTATATCGTCTTTAACATTTTTTTTCTATTATACACAGTGGAAAAAAAAAGTATTCTATCTTTATAATAATATGTATACTCAATATAATATAATATAATTGTGAATTTTAAACATTAAATTTAATATCATAATATAATATAATGTTGGTTAAAAACTTTATTTTTAAAAAATGTCATAATATGCCACTCACATGTTGCGTTTTATAAATTAACGTCCATGAATTACTGTGACCGCAACACTCGTAAGTTTGGTATGGTGTTATCACCGTCTAACGACCGTGTCAACAATACAATAACCATATCACAGCCGTCATCAACTACGTGAAAACTGCAATACCTATAGTATTGCTGCTGGAAGGGGAGGGGGCTGATCCGCGACATGGTTTAATTGCTGAAGTAAATCTATCTCGCGGGGACACCGCTCGCCCGGTAGTGCATGTACGTAGTCAAGTCTTGGCAAATAGGACAAATCTTCCAAAATCGTATGACTAAGTAGTTTACTATGGTATGAGTTACGTAATATTTACTTCAATAACGCGTACATTACTTTTGTATATTTTCTATCCGTAAAAGCGAATGATGTACGTTTGAGTGACGGGGCTTATAGACTTGGAAACTACCGAACTAATTAGTACCAAATTGTTGCACACACATTCCTCTCGAGACTAGGTTGGTTGAGGAAGGAGGGTATAGATTCGTATTTCTAGTCACTCTTATAGGTTCTGCATATTGCTTTTGGCCGATTGATACATGGACTTCGTTTTGGCTCACGAAAATCGAATACTTTTTTGTTAATGTATTATACGGTTGCTATTTGTTAAAAAGAAAAAAAAATGTTATTTATTATAATTCACCGTGGGTGAATTACCCTTTTCGGTTGCACATATATACATATACGTATTAACAAGATGATCCTGCTCAGCATTTCCCCTGACAAATAAAACGCCCGTAATAACTAACCCTTCTTAAAATCCGTTAAATGTATACTGTACATATTTTTAATACAGTCATTAGGGTCGTTAAACTCAAATATAAAATACGGTTGTAAAATTATATCCAATCATAATAACGTTTTTATTTACCAGGTATAATTAAATAACTGCGAAAAACCCGAACAAATCAGTTTTGAAGCCTTTCTCAGACAAATAAACGACCCGACAGACAGCCAAGTGTATACGTCATGCACGTGTTTAATTACATTTAATTTTTACTTTTATAAATCGTGTATGAATGCCTATGCTTTTCGGTTATGGTACGTTAGAAAAAGAAAAAGAAAAAGAAAAAAAAAATGATAAAAATAAAATCAATTTTAAAAAAACTTGTGGTAACCCTATAGCTATTTTATGTTATTAGTTACAATCATATTTACACAAAAAAAATAGATTTCCGTTTTTCGAAATAAATTTCCCTCGTGAGCCACATACAGGGCATTAGACGAACATCTATTCTAAATTCACACGTTTTGTCGTTATTGAAAAAAAAAAACAATGAATAAATGGTATTTGGATCTCGCACAAAATATAGATTATTAGATGTGGCCATCTAAAATGAAAAATCGACGCATAATAGATACAACGTGAAATCTTTATCGTGTTCATAGGCAAACCAATTCCCAAAAACGGTTTACCTACGATTGGGACGACAAAAGATGTAGGTATATAATAAATATTATTATTTTATTTAAATTTATATTATTCCACAGTCGACGCGTGGCGGCGCGGCGGGTCAGCTAGTCTCTGTTATAAAATAGCTATAATAATATTTATATTGGTACTCTCTTATTACACACACACACACACATAATATGTTTCGCATTGTGGTCTAGGCCGGGAAGAGCGGGGCCGAGCCGCAGAAATGGGTGATTGGCTCCGGCGGCGGCAACACCGAGTCACCCGATGCTGCGGCGCGTATACCCGCTATATACACAGCGGTACTCGACAAGCGTGAAAGCGTAACTGGCACGGAGCATCCGAGCCGGTGTCGCAAGCGTTATAAATATGAACGGGACACGCGAATCGGCTGTCAGTAGTGATCGGTCGTCGATCGCGTGCGCAACCGCAGGCCGCCTGCAGACTCATATAATTCGCGTACTATATAATATCATTACATCGTTTTTGACAGTTCGTAAAATAATATAATATCATATATGCGGCACGCACACGTCGCGATATCATAAAAGTCGGATTCGAAGTTTTAAGCGTTGTCTCCGCCGAAAACCCGTCGACCGATGGCGCGACGCAGAAGGTCGCGCTTGGTCGACATGGGGTCCACCAAGCTGTTGGTGTACTCTGCGCTGTGCTTCGCGATATTCGCCGCGCGGGCCGGTTATTCGCGCGAGATACCCACCGACCCGGTGGGCGAAGTCACAGCGATCACCCCGGCGATGTCGGTCACCGCCGCCGCCGACATTGCTGCCACGTCGGCGGCGGGAAGTGTCGATCCGAAGGCGGTGGCCGCTTCCCAACACCGGACATCCGCGGTGGTACCACCTCCGCCGTCGTCCGCTTTGGTGCCGGCGGCACAGGATCAAGCGGTAGCCGCGTCCCACAAGAAAAAGAAAAAAAAGTCCAAGTCGTCCAAGGGCGGTGGGTCGAAGAAAAAGTCCGAACACCATTCGAAAAAGGGTCACAAGGCCGACAAGGGCTATAAGACCAAACACCACTTCGACAAAGGTGACAAGGGCAAGCACGGCAAGGAGGAGCACGAAGGTCACTATAAAAAGGAAGGTGGTCACAAAAAAAAGAAACACGACGAAGCCGAAAAGTACGGTCATCACCATAAGGGCGAGAAGGGTCACAAGGGCGCCAAGTTCGGCGAAAAGAAGGGCCACAAGAAAGGTCACAAGACGAAAGGGTACCACAACAAGTTCCACAAAGACGAGTACCACAAGGAACACAAGTTCTACGACGACTTCCACAAGGGTGGGCATCACAAGAAACACGGCGCGCACCACAAGAAACACGAGAACAAGGAGGGCAAGCATAAAAAGGGCGCTCATCATAAGTCGGGTCACCACGCGGATAAATATGGTAAGAAGGGGCATAAAGAGAAGGGTCACTATGACAAAGAGCATAAAGGACACAAGGGTAAAAAGGGACATGATGAACACCATTCACATCACGAAGACTACGGCAAGAAAGGCGGACACAAGCACCACAAGAAGTACGGATATAGCAAAAAGAAACAAGGATAAACCCCCAGAAAACGGCCCCAAGTTATATTCACGTACTGAATCATTAATTTGTTTTCCCGTTATTATTATTATTATTATTATTATTATTATTCTTAATATTAAATCATGTCTGTTTGTTATTTATTGTTTTGTGTATTGTCGTGCGAGTATGATAATGTATATTATATTTGATATATTTTATATAATATGTTATGGTAATAATATAATAGCCAAAAAAAAAAGATAAATAATAATAACTAAATATTATGTACAATTTTATATTCAATTCAACGTGCCGTTTAATTTTCACTCCCTCTCATTGGAACCCGACTATATTTGTTTATTCGTTAGTCATGAGGTTTCAACGATTGATTAGTATCGATTAGACACATTACGCAATTTAATCAAATATTCGTACAAAAAAAAATAATATATATAAATATAATTTAATATACATAACAGCAAAACAGGACTCTGCCATGACCAGGACACCGACTTCGCATTTAATATAGGAGGTCATTTATACGTCGTATCAACTAATGGGCAGTCGATTCATAAGAGAGCGGTGGTGTTGGTCATTGGTCTTGTTTCGTTCGACCTTGATACAGAATAGCCATTGTGATACCATTTACTGAAAAACCGATAGAAATTCTAATATTTACGGCATCCGGAAAAAAACGATTGTGGTACGGCGGTAAGTTCGGAAAATCCTGGGACCAAGTTCATCGGTGGTCAAAAAGTTATCTTCAAAAAAAACTGTTATTGAAAAAATTCGTAAATTTGAAACGTAAATACGCCACATACAACTTTTATACCTACATCATTGTAAAGTATGAACTAATACACAAGATCGAAATCTGAAACTTTTTGAATAAATCATATTATAGGCACTGAAAAAAATAAAACCTCGCACAGTATTCACGACAAATTTTTCCAAATTTAATAAGTATTTCAACTATCGTAGAAACGAGAACAATATTTTATGTTAAATAATATCATTATTTTAAGTAAGTAAATATATAGAAAAACAAATATGTCACTTTTATTTTATATTTTTGGCGATAAGCCCAAAAATTTATTATTATAATATTCAACTAAATTTGTATAATGAACTATACGTATTGACTTGCCACGATCAATTCAACATAATCTACTGCCGGTTCTCATATACAATACTTAATATGGCTCTAAATAAGCCGATTTAGTCTTACTGCAAAACGTTTGCTCATTCAACAAATGTAAACGAATAATAATAATAATAAATCCTTGAATAAATCTAAGCTCATAATAAAAATAAAATATTTTTTTCATGTATATTTTAACAATTTTTATTTTTATTTAAATAAATCTAGATATGTGTTTAAATTTTAATGTAATTTATTTTTTACTTTTTTCTTTACTCTTCTGAAAATCATTTTGCGGTCTGAAACGCTACAAATAATGTGACGCAGTTGTGATATTATGTTAGTGAACGAAGTAGGCATAGCCCGTAACGATCGTACATACTATTATATTATGCATGTGATAATAAGTATAATAATTCAATACATTGAATTATTTAAATATAAAAACAAAATCAAAAAACCAACAACAAGACGGCAACAAGTTAGCCTTTCTGAGCTGAAATCGCAAAATACACAACATTATAATAGGTAATAATATGATTATTTAATAACCGCAATAACGCAATAACACTGCCTCATATACATATCATCGTACACGGTTTCGAACGACCGATTAATTATAATTTCTGTACAAACGATCTGACGAATTGTGTAGTTAAATCTTTGCAGTGCGTGTGGTAGACATTTATAATAATATATCTAATATAAGCATATAATTATGTAAGTTTGGTTTGCGCATACGGATTTATATTATTATTAATTGTTACTACGGTACAACCCTGATCATTATAAATATTTGCATATTAGTCTTAAAATGTGAGACTTGCTATGCATGACCCGGAATAAGAAGTACTTGGCCAGCATACTAAAATTAATTAACTGTTGTAGAAACAAAAATACAAACTGACATTGGTAAATCAAAATTGTTTTGGAATAGGTATACGTATAAATACTGTATTATATTATACTCATAAACCATTACCTATATTTTTTCTTTTACTACATCACACTCTGTTTTCTAATGTTGGGACTAGTGACATGGACAACTATTGAAAATGTTCAGAGGCTAAGAAAATTTAAGAAAGGTGTTTACTGTCGTATATTTTTTAAGACGTAGTAAATGTACTGATGTGTCCGATGACCATTTTCTACACACGTGCCACTCAAAGACGACCGCTTACCGATCACCCCTTTGCCACGCCAATTTTCCGACTCGGGAATAGTACCGTACATAAATTCAAGCCAAAATCGTGTATACTTATTATTTTGAAACGTAACTACACAATGGTTTAAATAAAACACACACGTGAGGATCAACGAAAACATATTATTATCTACAACGGTCAATGGAAATATTCACTCAATGAATATAGGTAATGTTTTCAGTACAACGTATAAGTATTAAGTATAAAATATTATACGAAGTACGTATGATTCAAGGAAACATAATAATATACGACGACTTTTGAAATTACTACGATCATTAGTAATATTATGCAGCGATGTTGCCGCAACGTCAAAACATAATGTGCGAGGGTGATAAATTTTCTCGTAAAATATGTCACGAGATCACCAATAAAATCTAAAACTGTACAGTGAAATAGTGACTGCAGTCGGTGAGCAATAATTGCAATTGGCTGTTTTTTGCTTTGCTTTATTTACGCTACGAAAGAGAAAACTAATTATTTAATGTCGTTTACTATATCCATGTAAGAATTGTAACGAATATATTTTATAGGTACCTACCACCAAGCTCCTGTATATACGTCCACAAATATTACTGTTGTTGACCCAATTTGTCGTTGTGTGCGCATCCGTTGCCGCCAGGGACAGGGTAGCTTAAAAAAATTAATAACTCGAAACGATAGTGGTCCGCGTTCCGCGACGACTATTGTATGATTTGGGGCACGATCGTGTACATTCAATATTTGCGCACTGCTTAAACAAGGCCAGTACTATACGCACAGAATACCCACAGTAATTATTGGTAACGTAAATATTTTTTACACTGCTGGTCTATAATTTTAATTTTATATTGTAATTAAGTTAAAGAAATAAACGAATGTACGTTTATAAAAATGTTCAAGTTTTTTAATCATTTTTTTTAAATTTAAAACAATGACAAATTCGTGTGTTTTGTAAATTATTTAGTACGCTCTTCCTGTATCAATGTATAAAATATAAAACGAGTGTGCGTAATTGGAATGTATTATCTAATTCGATAGTAGTTAGGTAAAAAAAAACCAGTACAACTACGATTTCGATATACTTTCATCGCACAATTCAAATGCCATCGGTTTATATTATATATTATCATTCCCATTGCACTCGATCGACAGTCGAATAGTTGAACATAGCAATTCTGAAATGGGTAAACTGTTATCAGGTCACAATAAAAGCAGACGATTTCTGATCGTACACGGCAACAAAAATTCAAGGTCGTCAAAATAAATCGAAAAACGTAAATTTATATTTGAAAAGGGCGGTGGCACCCGTCGAGATTTATACAGGTGATAAAAAATTGGAAAATATACGTATTTTCTACGTGATCGCATTACGTCATTATATTTTGTATTAGCGTACGCAAAGGATCGAAAACTACTCATAGAGGACATTCGAAAAACCGTTTTGACGATTGACGTGATTTTTTTGACTTGGATGAAATTATATATAACATTGTAGGTATACATAAGTAGGTTTAAACCTACGTATTGAGTATGCTCTATACAATACGATTGGATTTCATTGAACACTTAGAGATAAATATTTTTTTTAAATACATCTCTGTATTGACTGTATTTAAATTGTATGTATATGTAATTTTTAATAACTACCTAAAAAAAAATAATAATAAAACCTACTTTTATATATTATACAAACTAATCATATTATACGCGTCAATTTGCCTGCTTAAAGATTTAAACTCTCGGACTCTATACGTACTGCACTCGGTCGTGACGGCGGCCACGGCAGTGACTAAATGGATCAATATTAAAAACTTTTTTTATTCGAAAAATGACACGCGGCACTATAAAATTCTACCAGACAACGGTCGAGCATGATTATTTTTGTAATAATCAACAATTTATCAAATCTGTCAAGTTTTAATCCAGTTTAGCGGTGTTCCGCGGGAGTCTTATTTTTTATTATTACTATCATTTTATTATTTATTTTAGGTCAATATTGAATTAAGAGGTGATGCAAAACAAAAAAAAAAAATAACTAAAAAATTCGGTTACTATCGGAGCAACACAGTAATTCGAGCAAGCATGTTTGAATCAGTCGAAAGAAATTATTTTGACAAATAACCGTTTGTAGTGATGATCACAGTTAATATAAGTATAGAAAAAAAAAATTATCTATAAAATTATTTATTTATTATAAACAATTTTTTGTTTATTATTTTGTATGAAAAATTTATATTATTAAATAATTAATTTTTATTTTATACTTTTATGCAAGAACAATAATAAGTAACAGTTAATAAATATAGTGAGACATAAATGTTGAATTATTAGATAGTAATAACTAAAAATAGTGGAAGAAAAAACGTTATCGGTTTTTTGTATCCGATTTTGTCAAAATAATAATTTCAAAATGTTCACAAAGAAAAATTGTGAAAATATTTTTAATGATTTAAAATTTTTTAACGTTGTACAAAACTTCATAAATCAATTTTATTATGCTAATAAATTATGTACTTTGTATGAGTTATCATATAATAAACTCATATCATATAATAATATAAGCAATATTAGAAGTATAGGTATAATACGACTATATTACCTAAATAATATTATGAATAATATTATAAAACAACAATAATTATTCTTAAAATAATATATTTAATACATGTATGATGTACCTATTACACCTAGGTCGATTACTCACGAGGTTATTTAGAAAGATTTTACTTGGATTTTCCAAACATACCTGTATAATAATATAAACACACACGTCTTATAACGGCTCATACATAAGTTGTTGTTCTGAATAAGTGTTGTACAAACAGGGTTGGGTTGATTCAACAATACTTCAAAAATCTTTGTAAGCCGAAAGGCTACGACAAAGTACCATTCATCTGTGAAATCCAGCGAGGTTCTAAGACCAATTGGTCCGAGCTCTAAGTCAACCACGGCCTACCACACTGTTTACAGTACACTCACAGACGAACCGCAATATTACCCATTAGACAATCTTATAATATATGCAATAGCCATCATGAACATCTCCACCTCTGTTTTAACTTTACAATTAATTATTCTTGATAGCACTGAAAAACCAAGTAAGTTGTCTAACGAATTTTATAATTTTTAATACCTACTAGCTTATTTTTTTTCACGAACTTAAAGGTATACAGTTTGAATGCAATATTATATCTATTAAAAATGTTAGTCAATAATAAAAAATAAACTACACCCAAATATTATCATACATATTATTTGACAAAAATGAAATTGATCAAAATGTAATAAAATAAAATAAATAAATTGACTTAATTTATGAAAATTTAATTTGTTGAATTCACGTTAATTAAAAACAATTATGCTAAGTTAGTAATTATAAATTAACGAAACCCAACTAAAAGTAAGTAGTTAAATTGAAAAAATAATATAAAATTTTTAACACGTTAGCAATTAGCATTAAGTACTAAAAATGGCTTGTTTGATTTTTAGTTTTACTCGTTGATTATAGATACGAAATGCACTGTACTATGATAATAATATTGTATAATAGCATAGTACAGTGACGAAATTTCGGCACCAGTTTTCATGCCGTTCACGAATTCACGTGCAGTTACGGTGATCATGATTGTCATTATTCATTTGTCCCAAAAATATATGCAAATAGTTTGTAGGTACATCAAATGAGTTTAGATCAACAGTTTTTTAGCGCTAATAACAGTAATAAGTAATAACTAGATTGTTATTACATATTATTTTAATGGGAATGAATCAAATAACATAATAAGTAATCCTTTTTTTATTTATTTTTTCATAAACTATATTTTGATATTTTTTAAATTGAAAATATTAATACTTTTAAACAATGCAAATAGAATCAACAAAAAAAAAAAAAAAATATATATATAAAAATGTTCCCATTAAAACGTATATCGGCTACGTCTTCAAAAATATAATTTTTATATTTCACTACAAAACTACTTGTAAATTTTCACGATTTTGATGAATTTTGTCAAAATTTGAATTTGAAATGCTTATAAAACAAAAAATTAGACTTATACATATGTTTGATATTTATAAGCAGCTATAACAAAAATAAGGCACCTTTTATTATATTATCTATAGCTTGACCCGGACACGCGTTGCTGTGGCTATTATAATCCTTTGAATTAATGCTACACTATACTATTTACAAAGTTCTTAATTGATAACATGAAAATTTAATTTTATAAATGGGGTAGATTACGTTAATCTATAACGTTCTATTATTATGATATTGTCTATTATTACATGTTTGACTCTCGAATATTCTCGATCGATCGACGCTACAATTACATTGAATCTGGGACATTCTCGATGCACGACTGTTTGTCACCTGTTATCGCAATAATGTTGTTGCCGCAATACAAAAATTATTAATTAATACTTCTCCATTATTTGTAGAGTTATGATTAGAATTATAACACAACATCAGATGCACTATCCCATAATCTAACTGGTTTTTTGTTCATCTCTCTCATATTATAATCAAATTCATCAAATTATGAATTAACCTATATTTTAGGTTTGACCAAATCACACACATGACCAAAATCAAAATCGATTGAGTAGTTTTAGAACGCATTTCACCCAAACCCATTATCCTTTTAATAAAATTTATAAATAAATAACATTTTTAACCAAACAAAATATTTTATCGGTAGGATTTAGGGAAAAAAACCTAAAAAATCTATAATATAAAATGTCTAAAAATAGCTCAAAAAAAAAAATTTGAAACTATACATTTACACTTATATATAAAATTCTAACAAAGGCATTTGGTGAAAATTTCAAATATCTATAGTTAATAATATTAACTTTCGAATAATTACAACCAAATAAATGAAATCAATTTTATCAAAAACTTTTTTTTTTTATTCCAAATTATTGAGACATTTTCGGAAATTTTAAACTTTTGACTCAGTTCCCTTTCTAAAGAAATATCTAGACTTACTTTGAACAGGAAAACATAATGTTGAAATTGAAGCATTTTTACACCTCCCAAAACTGATCACGATAAAAAAAAATCATAGCTACGCTTAGAATATTTTTAACTGTGTGAAAAAAATTATTTTAAAAATTTAAAAATTGTTTTCCTGCGAAAGTTATTCAGTATAAATACCATTGACTACCTATCTATTATAATACCTGCTACAAAAAAAAAAAAAAATGTAATGAAAATAAATATTTAAAAAAACATACTCATGAAAAAAATATAGTTTCCAAGAAATGTCGGAATAACTAAGGAAATTTTTTTAATTTAAAAAGTCTAAATATATTATAAAAGCTTTTTTAAATTACGAACGAAAGGCCTTCATAATACTACCCCTTATTATACTATTCTGTACAGGAACGCTTTTTATATATTTTAAAGATAATGAAATTTTTAAATCGTAGAAAACGTTCAAACATTTGCTTAATTTTTGTAATTCAGTTTGATATAATTAATTTGTGTTTTTACATCAATTTGATTCTCATGAAATACATAGATGAAGTTCTTAAAACTATTACGTTTAGTAAGTACTGTTTGATTTATTTAACTTGTTTCTCACTGAATAATGTAGAAGGTTTTTATTGCAAAGTGCAAGAGTATTTTAGAGGTAGGTACCTATTAATAGGGTTGAAATCGATTACTTGAATAGGTAATGTTAATGATATTGGTATGATATGGTATTGAGATCCCAGGAATGCATCAGCTGATTATAATTTCGATTGCTCCGTTATTTCTTGATAAATTTAAATATTTATTTAAAAGTTAATTTTAAAATGTTAAAAAAACGAATACAGAATAAAATAAAAGTATATATAATATAAACAATAATTAAATATGGATGCTATTAGTAGTACGATAACAAATTGCAACAATCAATTTATAAATATATTATATAGTTGTAAGTCTTGTTCAATTTTTAAGAATCATTATTAACATTCCGTATGTGCTTAAATCATGTATGCAAATGTAGGGAGCTGAAATAATCTGTAACTACCAAAACGTTCAGAGTTTAACCATAGATAATTCTGATATCAAACGTGTCATACATAATATCTGTATTTGAAGTGCACTCAGTTTATATAATATAATATATAATGACACATATTATGCAAAATGATAAGGAATCAAATATAGTTTCAGCGTATATAAAATCATTTCAGGATGTTTTGAAGATCATCGTTTATAAATATATTGTTATATTGTAAAAAAAATATGACTGTATTGATCTTCGATTATTTTTCAAGAAACGTGTTTTTAAGATATTTTTTGAATCCCCATTGAACACTACAAAAAAATAACATAAATATTATATTGAAAATAAAAAAATTAATCGATTTTATTAGAAACAAGACGCTTTTTAACGAAACATACTTCATAGTAGTTCTAATGTTCTATCATTAAAATTTAAAACATAATAACAAACTTATTGAGTATGGCAACAACCAATTTTGCTGAATTAATAACAATAATAATTGTATAGTATATAATAACTAAGAAAATCAGAAAAACGGTATAAAAAAAAAAAACAAGAACACGGTCATCAAAACGGACATCATCATTCGCTACACATTTTTTTTTTGTTTCAGTATAATAAATAGTATTACCTAGGTTCTTTCATAAGTGAAACATACTGATGCCGAAGTATTATTAATGTATAACAAATAAAAAAAGCTATGACAATTTAAAACCAGTCAAATACAATTTAAGACTTCTGTAGCGTTTTTCATAGACCATTAAAATAATTTTTCAATTATCTTAAAATTTCGGGGAGGTCTGCAGCCTCCTCAACCCCTCCCTTGGCTATGCCACTGCCCCGCCATCACTTTGTAATAACCAAATTAAAATAGGGTTAAGTAAAATTAAAAAAAATTGTGGGAACGCTTAAGTTATATATACATATATAATATATATATACGAGTATGGCATATTTGGGCCATATTATTCGTTCGTATTCGTTCGTTCAACTCATCAATCGTGGGCTCTATTAAATTCATTGATTTTAGACTACTTAATAATTCTAATATAATTGAGTTAAAAAATATAAACTTATATATATTTTTAGCTCAATACTGTAATATGGTATGTATGTATTATTATAACCTATATTCGTATAGCATATAAATAGGTAACCAACATTAAGTGTTACATTAAAACATGATACCTAACACACCTATTTTAAATGTTAGTTCATTATTAATTATTATGTACCTCTACCTATCATCCTACTAGTTCACGAAACTATAGTCTTGTTGATCAGGTGAATAGTAAATGTACGACTTTGACAAGATAAAATAATTAATATTGTCATAATAATGTATTCCTATGTCGAACGCACATTAATTTTTCTAGTAGGCGACTACATACATCTCGTTTTACTTAGGATAAAATCAAATTCTAAAAAAGAACGACAGATATTTACAAATAATTATCTATATTTATTTAATTAATAGAACATCAATTTAACTATTGACTATTAATCTGTTTATTGCTATTTCAATTTCTTATATAATATTTATACTGTGTATAGTGTTTACTAATGTCTAATACTAGTACCATTACTACTGTTTACTGATAAGTGCTTACCTTACCTAACCAACTTAATAAATATTTTATGAATTGACGTTGATATTTTTTTGCTCATCCCTTTGGAAGTGCTTTTTTTTATTTAAACTAATTTTTTATGTTACATCCAATTTATATAGAAATATCCATCGTGCACATACGTATACAACTCAGACTATGTTAGATTTTCTCAAATAGAGTACACGCGAATGACGATTTTATTTATCAAAAAAACTCTTATGTGTATACTACATAGTAATATGAGCTTATAATGTATTTATTATCTAATAAGTTACAGAGGGATAAGTTTTATTTTTATTTCTGATCGGAGCGATGAATTTATTGGTTTTTCAACGATGTGCGTGCATTTTTTATTTTTACATTTAATGAGTACAGAAGATTTTACTCTAATCTTCAATATTGAGGGTATTTTCTCAGTAGAATTTTAGAAAAAATTACTTACTATATAATATACATACTAATAATTATACTTAATGTAGCGTATCGCATTACCTAGTTTATAAAATAATAATAAGTATACTTCCATATAGTTCTTAAATCCTGTGCAAGAGTATATTTATATAAAAAAATATGATTGAAACTTATTTGATATACGTGAAATACACACTTTAATATTTTATTTTTTTCTAATTATTCTATTCAATAAAATCGAGCGAACACACACACAATCTAATAATAATATTGTTATTGTTATTCAGTGAATTTGTCTACACTAACAGCACTACATAAAGTTTACACTGTGTACAGAGATATTATGATAACGATTCGTTTATATCATATTTTGTTGTTGTTCACCTTTGCCGATACATAGTGCCTTTGTTGTACAGAGATTCCGAGTCCGTCATACATTAGTAGGTACAGTTCCTACACAAAACAAAACACTTGAAAGCAGTGTACCTACACAATTTGATTTGCGATGATGCATTTCATTCAAATTATAGATCGAGGACATGAAAATCGCAAGTGAACATTATTTGTTTTCACACACCGTCGTCGGGTCACAAAGCGTGTGAAAATAGCAAGCGCCGCCGCCGCTAACCAATAACCATAAAATATGTACGCGCATATACCAATAAATTATTACACAAATATGAATTTTACTTTTCGGTATATCTCACGGCGGCGTGGCGGTGTTGTGAAATTCCGCAGAGCAAAACACACATAACGGCGGTTGACGAACGGTCGGGCCTGACCACAGACGACGTGCTGCAGGACGACGGTGTGGGTCGGTGGGTCGATCTACGAGCGCAGTACTCGTGACGCCGAAACGGACGCTACGCGTGAAATCCAAGTGCCGCGAGCTCGTTCCACCCGGTGAGTACGGATGCTGGTGTACCCACACACAACTGTATGCACGCAAGAGGGGACTCGTGTACCCGCCGATGCAGTTGAGGTCGTCGTGTTCGGGAGGGTGACACAATTGCAACTGCAGCGCACGGCGGCGTGGGTGCCGTCGCCGCGGATGAGCAGCCACGCAGAGACGTTTGCGATTCGACCGGTCGCGGAGGCTGCAGTCGTCGTCGTCGCCGTGTTTCGCTAGTGGGAGTTTGCCGACGTATATAATATAAGACGAAACGAGCACCGCACACTGTACAGCCATGCACGGCGTAGCGTTCGGGTGTCTGGTGTTGTTGAGCGTTTGGTGTTGTCATGCGCGGGGGCACGCCACAGCCGCGGCCGTCGACGATCCAGGGGGATCGTCGCGGGCATCGCGTTCGTCGTCCGGGGCGATGATGGTGGTGCCCACCGTACCGTCGCCACTGATGTCGGAAGTGTCGACGGCCGCTACCCGAGGCCTGGACACGATGGTAGCAGCCGCATCGTCGTCGTCGTCGTCGGCGGGTGCCGCGGACCTGGACACGGCCGCGTCAAAGAAGAAGAAGAAGAAAAAATCGAAAAAATTCAAAAAGGGCGGTGGTGCCAGCCACAAGGAGGACCATTTTAGCAAGAAAGGCAAAAAGGCTGACAAGGGGTACAAGTCGAAACACTCGAATCACCACGGCAAGAAGGGCCACCACAAGAAGGAGGACAAGAAAAAACACTTTGCCGAGCACGGCGGCCACAAAAAGAAGCATCACGACGAGGGAGGCTACTACAAGGACCACCACAAGGGCGAGAAGGGCGAGAAGGGCCACAAGTTCGAAGACAAGGGCGCATACAAGAAGGGACACAGCACCAAGGGCAAACACGAAGTTCACAAATTAGACGAGTTCAAGAAGAACAAAAAGTTCTACGACGAGCACCACGACTCTGGACACCACAAGAAGCACGGTGGCTACGAACACAAACACGGGCACAAGGAGGGCAAGAAGTACAAGAAGGGTCACAAGCACGCCGGACACCATCACGACCACAAGGGCAAGAAAGGCAAACACCATCATGGCAAGCACTACAAAGAGCACAAGGGTCACAAGAAGGCGGCGGGACACGACGAGAAGTACGGACACAAGAAGGACTACGCGAAAAAGGGTGGCCACGACGAGCACAAGAAATGGAAATTCAGCAAAAAACAATAATCTGCTCGTATGTACCTGTGCTAATTTTAGAATTTTATAGTCGTGACGGAAGTCGTTGCAGTCGCTGTCATCCTCCGATCAACTCGTAATAATTATATTACCTGTACTGCTGCAACGTAGGTATATTATATTATATAGAATAATATTGTGTTAATGTAGTAGTGCCTATTTTATAATGTGACGTTATCCGCGACTGAATCAGTTCGTGTTATACTTAATCCTTTTCTATACCTATATCTTTTTAAATATATTTATATATATATGCATAATATTATTATATTTATAAACTTGCAATTTGTTTTTTTTTTAATCATTTCGTTTTTAAAATGCTATCATCACACAGCTCAGTTCACATGTGTATTTTTTTTATCTCTTTTCTCGGTATCGCTCCAATTGTCATAATATTATCGCCGATATTATGTTATTATATCGGCACATATAATATAGTCTACGGGGCGTCCTATAACGATTTCATCGAAACGATACGATAAACATAATTGAAAAACTTTTTAGACGTTGTTTGTATTGCACCCGACCACGATGGCTTGAGCCGCTTGAGGTATTACGAGACAAACATAATTCCTCTATGTAATATGTTTTTACAAAGCTCAAGTGTTATTTTAATAACCATTTGCCGTTATCCATATATTGATTTGGCACTTGTAATCACCTTTAATAGCCATAATGTTTGTTCTGCGTTTTATTTTCAAGTAGATTTACTGTAATATAATATTATAATAGTTATAAAATGCTATTTATTATAGAAACGTAGGTAGGTTGTATTATTTTACTCGATTTTGTTGTTACCGATGTATATAATACTGTGCCGCAGAACTGGGCTAACGCTATTTCCCAATCAGTTAAGACATATAATAAACATAGGATAATATAAGCAATAGGTATGTTGGCAAAATTGAAAAATTAATTTCGTCAACCTGAACGATTCGTGAAAAATAATTTTTCACTAAATTCTAATCCTCTTGTTTGACTCCAAAATCACTGGATTGAACTAATCATTATTGTGTCTATGTCGTATATAGGTAACGCATCATCGGCGGTGCGCAACTGCCGTCGGTGATATTTTAACATTTTATCACCATTAATCGTGTCAGGGCGGCCAAGAGCCGTGCATTATAAATACAACGACGGAGAAACTATTATATTATTGTGCACGCAACATTAGATAATGGTTTATTAGGGTATCGACTAGAGATGTCGACACATCGCTCGACGACGGTTTTTCTTATTCCTTTCTGTTTTCCCCTCCACCGCGTGTCACAAACTATTCGCACCACCGCTGTTCCACGCCAATATAATACAATTTACCTTCATACTATATAGCATACTACTAATGGGTGTGAATATCGTTTATGTTATTACGAGCCTAAAAACGACGGTTAATCGGTGAACCGAAATACCGTGACAGATCGCGTCTCTTTAGGTCAGGCGCGAGTCATTGTGTGTGTGCGCGCACAATTAAAACGCATAATTTACATTTAAACGTTGCACAACGTTTGCAATGGTTTTATTTTTATATGTTAAACAGTCGGTGATACCTTTTTATTATATTGTTATTATTGTTATTTGGTTTTATGAAAAATATAAGAAAATAATTTAAAAAAAAAAAAAAAAACTAGGTGTAACGAACAGCAATTAAGATGTGTATTAATTATACGCGTGTTTGCCTCTTGCAAATCCGTGTTTTTAACACGTTCGCGATACTATCGGATTTTATGCCATCTTTGAATATCGCAGTACCTACCCGGTAAAAAACTATTTCAATGTCGATAATAACAAAATAGAATGTAAACATTTTATATATGTATAAAAAAAAAAATTCTATACGATATAAAGTATAATATTCAATGGATCCTTCGAAATTGCTGTCTATAATAATATTATAGGAATATACATTTTATAGTACACTCGTGTTAATATTCTTATTCGTAGTAAGTATGAGCATAATATTGTAATCGGCAAGTATAATAATATGTATAAAATATATGTAGGAAAATTGATTTTGGAAATAATATATAAATGTAACGATTCGTTTTTGCAAGTGCATACAAATCAACATAAAATTATAAAAATAAAACACGTAAATTATAATCACGATAACAATTAATTAGTATAATATAACCGATGTATGCGTCGTTTATATACAACACAAACTTGTTATGATGTGTATGCATACATATTATATATACATTTGGATAGTAGTTCCATAAGACAATAAAACGTTTATAGGTTGCATCTGCGAATATTTTTATTTATTTTTTACTGTTATGCAACGGCATGTTGATTAAAACAATACTGGATTATATAACCGAAATAAAATAGATATAGTTTGATGTAGTAAAACGTTGTTGTCAGTGCAATGGTAGAGGTCATCGTTGTCTGTATGTATAAATTATGCACGTGTTTACAGTAAAGTTTGACATGATATTCCAATACTCGACTGGGGCAGGCGGTTAGTACATACTAAGTGGCGTTTGACGGTCGACATGGTTGTAGTTTGGTGTGTATTCAAACATTAAATATGATATAGCATAGGCCGTATTACGCTACTATGTTATGGACGACAGTCGGTAAACACATACAAATATATCAATTGAATTAAAATGGATTGTCAATTACATTTATTTAATAATATAAAATTTATCTCGAATTGTACCTATATGCTTGTCCCGCGATCGATGTACGCGTAGAGATTATAGTAATTTTTATTTTTTCCAACTCAAAACACACTTGAAAGCACAGTGTACTTATAATAATTAACATTTACCTATAGTATATTGTGTTTGTAAATGGGCAATTTCAAATATGCCGTCATAATGGTTTGATTTTATAAAAAATAATAATTATTATGTATGTCTATAATTAAAATATCATGTCACTTTTTTTTAAATACATGATTTTGAAAAGTTTACGTCAAATTCACTTGAAATTCGAAATATACATTCAGCTGAGTATAAGAAGGATCAATATCAATATGAGAATCACCGAAAATTCAATCATCAAACCCCAAAAAGTGAGTGAGAGATGATTTTTGGTAGGTATTGATTTTATAAAAATTCTATAATACCTACATATTATATATATTTATAAGTATATCTATCTATCTGTTTATTGAAATAGAATTTAATGACACACTTTTTTTAAATACGTGATTTTGAAAATTTTACACAGTAGGTATGTTTATTTATATTATTTTATCATTACATTGCAATTTAAATTTATATAGGCCATATTAGTATATAATGTATTAAAACGCGACCCCTGCAAAGACTGGATAACACCATCTAGTACCTTAATAAAAGCTTTTATTTTTTTATACTTGTATCTTTAATATCGTTGCTTATAAAAAAATTGTAATACTACGTTTAAATTGTATCTCGTATAATCCTTGCCATACCGCTTATACGCTTATTATAAGAAAAAATATATATATATTGCATATTTCTTTTAAAAAAAAATATTAATACGTTTATCTATTCGGGTCTTTAACATGAGTGCGGTGTATATGAATACGAATAGAATATTATGTTTATTTGTGCATACCAAGTATGTATATGATAATATACATTATACTCCAATGTATGGTAGTGCATACATTCAAATACAACAGTCAACAATATTTTCATTGTGTTATTGTATGGCCATAATCAGGTGAACTATTTTGCGATCGGTGTTCGAATCATTCCATACACATGACGTGTGCGATTGTATAAATTTTAAAATCCAAACGAAAATATACAAATTAAACAAAACGCTGTAATTTTAAATTAAATAATTATAGAATTAAAATGATTTACTATTTTAATATGATACTTTATTTGCCGCATTAATGGTGGAAAATACGGAATTATATGATATGTATGTATAAAATATTTAATACCTCCATTAGTGATTAATAGGTTTACCTAGAAACAGTCCAACGATTCTATTTTTGTATAGCAATTTTACAGCAAATATCTATTCGTATGAGCAATGCAGTTGAAATTACAAAATAATAGCCAGACTCTGATGAATTATCATTATTAAATAATATGAACAATGTAAGTCATTTAATAATATTATTCACCTGAATTAATTTTGCATTAAAGAGTCATAATAACATTATATTCTGTTCTGTTATTATAAATGACACATATAAATAATAAATAGTATGTACGGAACGATTTAGCGACCGTTTTTTTGTCTTTAATATTATTTTAGAATATGATTTTAATTCTTATCCACAGTTCGGGTGCAGACAGACGGCAAAAGTTTGAGTTACACAAAACACGAAAACGCATTTACGTATACATTTCTCCAAACTAACCATACTTTATTACTCTAAAGATAATATTTCACACCAGGTACTAACATCCAATTAATATCGTTTTATACCGCAGTACTATACAGTATATAAATACTAATTAAATGTTAAATAATGAAACAAGTATGGTCGAACAAATCGATGAAAAAAGACAAAAATGTTTCGGTGAATTTATTCAGTCAACAATGATTTGCAGCTGCAGGGCTGAAGCCAACATTTTTGTTATACATATTAACAATGTGGAATCGAGACAATTAATTACAGCGTGGTTTCTCGTTACTTTATTCAAACCTTTTCACAGTACGAAATTTTGTTTTCGAGGCGACAAATAAAAAAAAATATATATGCCCTTTTGACATTTTTTATTATTATGTTTTATTTTATAAGCCATAATGAATTTAAAATGTGAATCAAAATAAATGATATTTTAATATCAGTCCAATCAGCGATTTATTTTATATTTTTTTAAATAATTTTAATGGACTTTAAATTTGTTTGAAATATCTCATATTTTGACTTAGAATTTACAAAATACTTTTCTACTTTTTTTTTTAATTATTGTTATTTATTTGTGTAATACAATATGTCTAGGAAAATTTCTTGGATTATATGTCTTCACTCCTCAGACTTATTCTTATAGGTTTTTTAAAAATATTGTGTCGTATAAATCAAAAACGTAATATTTCTTTATTACACAGTCCATAAAATAATTGTTTACAATAATTTCAATTTATATACAATGTGTGTTAAACTGATTGTACGTGAGAGAAAAAACTTTCTATTAAAAATACTTTGGTTGACTTATTGACTTATTAAATTAGTGGTTCTTTCTTAACGAAATATTTTATAATAAATATTAAAACGAATATTTAAATTCGAATTTATATTATACTGAAACAGTAAATAACTACGTGATGAATATAATTTATACCATATAATACTATTGAATGTTATACATACTATACAATAAATTAAATTATACATGACCATGAATTGCATGATACCAAATAATAGTAATAAATTATTTGATAAAATTAATTTCGATAAAATCATACATTTTTAAACAAAACAACACATATGTTGTAGTCTTAGTGAATAATTATAGAAATCTAAGAAAAAAAATAATATTTATATATACAGAGTGTAACTTCTCTATTTGACAGATGCAATAATAGTGCAAAGTAAATGCAATAATTTCAAATAGACGAGTATATTTTGACCGTTCACTTCGAAATTATTATTATCGCATGTATTGATTGTATATAGTTATAATGTTTTATACAAAGGAATCTCAATGCAGATAACCGTGTTCGGGATAACAGCTATAAAATCTGAATAGACATATTTTGTGCATACTCAACAAATGGTCATTTTATGAAAGTTTTATTTGGTTTTTTTTATGTATGTATGTAAATTGGAAAAATGAAAGTTTTGTGACTAAAAATTACTTGAATTTACCGTTTGTAGAATAAATTCAACAAAATGTTTTTAAATAAAAAACCATCAAAACAATGTTTAGTCTTCTCTACAATTATTAAAGTATAATAAAATTATAATTTATAGAGCCATATAAAATTTACAGTGTTCAAAAAAATATATATAATTGATAGGTTTAACAGTCAAAGTTCAAATTAAAATTCATATTTATAATATTGTTAGTCTATTTTAAAATAATTAAAAAAAAAAAAAAACATCTAATATTCAAGAATAATGTAAATTGAAATTAAAAGAGTTAATTTTTACACCATCTAGTATTGGGAACATTGATTTAAATATACTACCTATTATGAAATCCAAAACACAAATTATTTTTGTATTATATTTTTAAAGAGATCTAAAATTAAGCCATATATCACTTATCCTATTAATCGTAAATCAATATTTTTTATTTTATTTTTGAAGAAAATCAATTTTTATTTTATCAAAAGATTTTTTTATATGTGTTTTTCTTTAAAAAAATTTCATATTTAATATAATTAATGATGAAAAATAAAATAATCACATTATCATTCCATAAAAATAAAAAAATATATTTACGTATAAGTAAGATAAAATATGTTTCTGACAAGATATAAATAAATTTCATCCTTTTCTAAAAAAAAAAAAAAATTATTATTCTAAAATCGTTTTTCTATATTTACAACCGATGAATTATGGATAAAGGTTTTGACATTAGGTCATGCAATTCGCTATAATATTCTAATAGACTAACAAGATTATGTTTATCAATAACTAATTTATAAATTGGCTCGTATTTTATTGGTAGGTAGTTTAAAATAACAAACTAATATTAAACCGTAAATAATTTTTCAGTCACCTTATACACGTGCGGTTTATTTTTTTTTAGAAAATTGAGTATTAGAAAATACGAGTGAACAATCCGATAATAGGTATAACTGCAATTCGCAATTTTAAAAGTATAATTTAATAATAAAAACATAGATTAGAAATTTACATTAAATGTAAACAAATTTTGCTATGTACGCAAACAGTGAATAGTCAATACTACGAACAGTACGACCCTTGCCGCCACCCGGCACACAGTATAATAAATTTAATATTATTAATATTATTTTTCTTGTAATTGTTTTTAAATTCACTGTGTCACTGTCACACATTATAATAATATGTTATTAAATAGCAATATTTTGTTACTCAATACTTAAAATGGTTCAAAAAAAGAAAAACAGCTACAAATAATACTGCACTGAATTTTTTTTGAAATAAAGTCTGGACCTGAGGTAAGAGTTACAATTTTAAACTATAAAAAATTCTATACATGATAATTAACACCCAGAGTTATATGTTTTAAAAACGTACAAAATATACATTTTTATTGACATAATGAATTCCTCTAAAATTAAGCAAAATAAAATCAAAACCGGTATAGGTACGTCCTATCTAGATTTTTTTAAGTAGGTATACAATATGAAGTAACATTTGCATCCTATACTTACTGAAATTTATGAAAAATTGTTATACTATTTTGAATCGCAATTTTTAGTTATTATAAAATTAAAAACAAATCACAAGTTTTATACATTATTTAAATTAAAAAATTGTTATTATTTATCTTTAAATGTCATTCTAAAGAATTTCAAAGTTTATTTTCTTATACATTGACCTCTAATGAAAAAATATCATTTTGAAAATAACTCGAGTTTTATTAAGCTACTTTGAATTTATATAATTCAATTGAAGGATTACAATTATGAAAGATAAAATTTTAATGAATAAACAATATTCCGAAAAACAGGCACCTATCGTGTAATTTAATAATATACGTTTATACTTTTTGTTTTTCATTTGTGGATTCTATTCAGGTAATACTTACAAAAATAACCAATAATCATAAGTATATTATGACACAAAACCTCAAATAATATGTCATAAAAATATTTATATCGAGTCAAACTTTGTTTTGTAAAATTCGAGTATACTATTTTTCATACGCTTACATCATACGATGAAAAATGATAGTGTGTACCGTAAAGTAGCTATAATATCCTATACTCACTATACTTTTTGTTTAACCGTCCAGTGCGATTAGGACTACTAATCTTAATATACGTGTAGTAAATGCGAGCAAAAAAATTTTGAAAAATTTGAAATTGGCACATTTTTATTCAGAACACTGTCGATTTTTCATGAACAATTCACACGCACGCGCTCATACACATTACACACACGTACGCATAATAATATATACGTCAGTATCCATGAGTGGTGCATGTGTGTTGTTTAATTTATATATACATATACGCTTTATCAGAGAGTACCTACGTACGGATTTTAGTTTCGTACGTGATATCACGTATCTATCATACTAGGACCATACCAATAAATTGTCTATTGCAAACTATTTGCATAAATTACCCGTGCATTAGTGGCCGGCGAATCGGAGTTCGCGGAGTCTTGTAATTGCACCGATGTATAGTTCGTTTTAAATCCCCGGGCAACATAAACTATTTCGTTAATATCTATTGCGCTCTCGGTAGCTCTTAGTAAGTCTACACATATGCAACATAAATATTTATGTACAATGTTTACTTACCCACATAAATATCACGCGTTTACGATAATTATACTGTCAATCCCGCATTGATAAAGACATTTTAAATGTATACCTACACGAAACCTTCAAACTTCATATTGCATTATATATAATATTATAATAATAATTCGTTTAATTCAATAAATCGGTCAATAGTAGGTATAGATATAGGAAGATTATAGACCAATGTTTGAAAGAAACATAAAATTACAAATACAACGGTATAAAATAGCTTTATGTATTCAGTATTGCATACAATTATTCAAATGTAAGTTTAAAATTCACGCCTAAAAATGAAATGAAATGAAAAAACGTTATTTATTGTTACATAAAATTATAGTCCTTAGAATTGGATAGATTTTTTGAAAATTATTCATGCCTTGTGTTACGGTATGTAAAGTATGGAAGTAGAACGGTTATTGCTGTACACAAGGATTTTAAAATAAATGGGTTGTAATGTTATAGGTAAAGAGCATCGATGGTAAATAAAATTCATATCATTATCTAATTCATGTCTAGAAATTAGATTTCGTGCTGATCAATAGTCATATTTAGTGTATAAACTAACAATTTAAACAAACGATTTTGAACGAGTATAATCAATTTCTGTTTGAGAACATAGAACCCACACATAGGTGATCATTCGTATTCTAAGATAGATCTAACCTAAGTGCAATATCATGTACGATGCACGTTGTACATCGCAACGAAACTATTGTGTGCTCTATTCCAATACGAAACATTATACGTATAATATTATCTACTTAACCGTGCGAGTACGAAGTTCTGTAAATAGATTTGTGTTTACGTATGTCAAAAACACGGAGGAGACGTGAACCGACCGCCGGCCCTGGTTCGACAGTTACAATATTATACTTATTTTCTCGTAACCATCAAGACGTTATTATGATAGAATGAATGGTTTGGATTCAAATCATTCTAATAAGGTTAGTACACCGTTCACGTTTATACTGATTTATTATACATTCATTGTACGCCACTTACCAATGTAGTTTCATGTTTGCTTTTTTTCTCGTACAACTTTAGTACACTATATAATGAGTTGACTACTAAATTATACACACTGGTGCATACGACGTATTTATACGTAATGTCACGTCATACCTAATAATAATATAAAATTGGTTTTATTATTAATATATTAATTCATTTCGCGGAAACTTACTCAATAAATTATATTATTCGATAAAGGCTCTTGTAAAGGCTTCAATGCCGCTGTGTCTATTTGATTTTAAATCGTTTGTACTGATACGACGTTCCAATAATGAAACAGCAGTAACGTGGCGCTCTGTATAGGCAATTTGGCTACGTCACTGTCGTGACTTTGGTTTTACGGTATCTCATAACTACAGTCGCAAAAGCACAAAATAAAATATTATTTATAATCATTATTATTATTATTATTATTATTAACTATTGCGGTGGACTCGTATATTGTGTATTTTCGTCATTCTGTTTAGTTCATCATAAGTTAAAATGTACACGAGAATGTCCGTATATATTACGGTGAACCACGAAATCAGTGTCGTAAAAAACACTGTGCGGGCGGTCCATACACGAATTAATTAAATAGGAACAGGATTTATATTTTATGTCTGCTTACACTACAAAAAAAAAAAATATATTAACCTGAATTTAGTATCTAAATATCTTGGACGATTTTGAACGTTAATTTTCTTTTTAATTTAGTGAATCGTGATTAGATTAATATAGAGGTATACGCGGTCTGAACTCGCAGTCCAGAGTTACGATTCGATCTGCAGTAGATACTAAGACTATATATTCATTATTATAATACAACACAATAATATAAATCGATACTGCCCTGAAAATCGTCTCCTTTTATTAACCATGCTTTCAAATGAACCGGTCCGCATGAGTGACCACGGGGCAGAGAATTTTTCTACTACTTGTAACCCTCCCCCGAACAGCTATCGTTACTTTGGAGCTGATGCGATTACGCGGTCTGCGTAGCCGTCTTTTCCGGCCTGTTGCCATTGCGCCTCGAATTTTGCAGTGTGTACGTCCATCGCATCCGTTCGGCGCTTCTGTGTCGGCCCGGGCCGCTAGTATATATACGCCTGACTACGTTTAATCGTCGTTCGACGTCGGTTTTCGATTCAGTCACATATACGGGCCGCCGTTTGTTGGGGGGAGGGTCAAAAGCGTGTTTTACAGTGTTCCGGGTGCAGTCTGGTCGTAAAAAAGTAAAGACCAGTGAAGTTTATGAGATCTTAAAAAAAAAAATAAAAATAAGTATTTATTGATAATTCCAAAAAAATACATTCAAATTGTATGCGATATTTTCGTCTTATAAATCAACTCTACCGAGTTTTTTTTAATTGTTTTCGGATCTTAATACCTCATTAATATTAATTGCATTCATTTGATGGAAGATATTACACCCAATGATTTGATGCACAACTTTGAATTGCTCATCTGTTGATGATTTGTTGTTTTAACCTATTTTAGTCCGTGACACGACATCGCATTATAGTATTGCAACATACCACCTCCGTCCGAAATTTACCAAGTGAATTTCGATATTTGTGTACCTAACCAATATTAAAGATTCATTCGTTATCTATTCCAACTACACGAATCGATCTTGAAAATCGGGTTATTGTACAATGTTATATATTGTGTTATGTGCGTATGGCTTCGATAACAGATACAGCTATAACCCGAATAAGTAATATAACAACTATTTCGATAATTTAAACGACAATTTGTACTTATAAAGAAGGGTTAAGATAATAATTTTATATCGTATGTCGCTACGCTGTATGATTCGAGATTATTGTCATTTCAGTATTATAGGATACTTCAAATACTTAGAAACATTTTTGCCATCATGAGTTTAGTGTATATAAGAAGTGAAAAAATATAAGTATGTTAGTATATAGATTTTTACATACACAAGAAAAAATGTATAATGAAAAAACATATTGGAAATTCTTCGAAGGTAAAAAACTAAAATCCAAAGATCGAGTTCATATTGTTAACAAAATATTCGTGAAATTCACCACACATAATAATCATGTACCAAGTGCAACAAAAATGTAAGTAAAATAGAGTTAAACGAATTTAAAAAATTTACTCTGATTATAAGAATCTGAACATTCCTGATTATCTACACGAAATAGCCTAAAAATTTAGACTGCGAATTTAATTTTTAAATGAATTTGGTTTATAGTTTTTTTAGTAATTTTAGTTAACTTATTTTTTTTAATAGGATTTGAATAACAACAGCATTTTTTATTCATACTATTTATTTATTTAGCCAAATGGCAAATAAAATTATTTTACGTATTTTTTTTTTTTTGTATTTTTATGAATAATATAATTTTTAGTTTTACGAACAATTTTTTTGATCAATTTTCGTTTGCGAGTAATTGTTTTTCGATCAAAAGTTTTTGATCAATTATCGTGCGATCAATTGACGGGATACATAATTTTCTATTCCTAGAAACGTCATAAACAAACACAATCGAGTATGATAATATATAATATATCATTTGACATATCGGACACAAAACAGCATACACAAAGATTCATTTAATGTTTGATTAGTGATAATATTATTCAGTTATACACACTACACTGTATATTACATATAAAATAGTATATTAAAAAAAAAAAAGAAAAAAAGAGTAGCAGATTATAGGTTAAACATTTAATCGTTATAATTTAAAGAAGATTATTATTATCTATAGTAAATCAAATTAAAATATTATTTTAAAAAATCTTAAATATAGAGATGACTTCGCAGTTCAAAACTCGACTACTGGCTATGCAAATAATATAATATACGGTATTACTCAATGTCCCTGTGTTCTGTTTACTTAAACAAATTCACCGAGTTTTATATAAACTACAAGTCGGTTAATCATTATAGTATTGTGTTCCAGTATAATATTATATACATTTTAAAAATGTTTCACTGCCAAAAGTTTGAGTAGTTACCTACTGGCTACTCTACCAGAAGAGTTTGGTTAAAATTAATCGTATTGTTTTAGTCTAGATCAATATAAATTACAGTACTAATCCTTATAAATGACATAACAATTACTTACTATAAAACCATTTTCCGAACAACAAAAAATAAACAAGTATTAAAAATAACTCATATTAGAATGTAATTTCATAACAATTCACATTATTGATTATTGTGTAATAACAAAATTATAAATAAAACGGTTTCACGTGGTTAAAAATGTTAAAACAACGTTACTTTAATCAATTTTCAGTAATGAAACCCATTGTGTACACAGTAATAATAGTCATAGCTTTGTTCTACCAACGGTTATTTTTCTGTATAACATAAAGTACTAAAGTTATATAATTTATATATTATATAATAAAAAAAATTATTTAAAATAAAAATTATTAAATCAACTTTTGAATAAGTGGTAACTTTTTTTTATTAATTTTAAAAGAATTTGATTTTGTTGTGTTTTAATTTAATTCAGCTTTTGTTATCCGCTACATTCCCTTATATAATACTTTTTAAATATAGTTAAACGAGTCTCTTGCAAATAAATCAACATATTAATTGAAAAAATATACTTTGGCCGTCAAATTACTGTTAATTGTGCATCGCCGGTTTTAAATCAATATAATTTATTATAAACACTAGTAATAGCGCAGTATACAATAAATTTCAATATTAATAAGCGTTTTAACTACTGAATATTTGGTTTTTTCTTTTATTTCAAATTAAACCCTCTCTTTTTTAGTTAATGTTAATCAAATGATAAAATATCTAAGTGGACTTTCTTACAAGCATATTTTGATTTTTTTAACTTTATATACTAAAAGTATTATAGATCCACGATAATGAGTTAGACAAATTTTGGAGGCTAATATGAATATTGGAACCTTGTGTAATAAATATTAATCTATCAACATATTTAAAAAAAAAACTCTGAAAATAATAATCACTTGATCTAATATAATATCTGTGTCATATTTTTTAAAAAAAAAATGTTTTAGGACTATTATTCTTAGTAAAAGTACATATTATTAATTTCAAAAGGCTAAGTAGTTCAAATTTGATAAGGATACAACAAAATATTCAAAAAAAATCTTCTTCGAAATTATAATTTACATAAAAAAATTGGTTTTCATTAAAAAAAAAAAATAAGTTTGAGAATCGCTATAGCACAATTCTTTAATGGTACAAAAAATCTAAATAAGTAGACACCTGTAATATAATACTTAAAATATACTTAGAAACTCCAAAAATCATAATTTGAACAAATTCATTATTCGTGAAAAAACAAATTGTGGTGACCGGATAAACTTTTTGGTGAAGCTTCTGGTACGTATATATTATAATTATATAACACCAAGACGAGATTGTAGATTCGATTCTCCAGTGTACCTACAAATGTCTTCCTGTATCAATTTTAATTCACTCATAATCACGATGGCTATTATTCATATTTATCTACAAAATGAAATGTCTGAAATTAGCATAAGTGTCAGTGGGATTCGTAAAAGTTGTAACAATCTCATAGGAAAAACAAACAATAATACACAGTACAGAACACTGCTGTCCAATTATTGTTATTATTGCGAGCACACTTTAACTTTTAATTTAAACAAACAGCAAACAATCAAATGTAAAAAATATGAACGAACTCTATTCAATGTAAACAATCAGAAAAAACCACCCGTATACATTATGATATTATTTTCATTTATCTCGCGTGTTAAAAACCATTTTACTCTCCAAATTAATTATATCAAAGCCTTTTGAATTGTAGTTTTATTTACTAATACAAAAAATGTCTTTAATACACATACATAATGTATAATCTGTATAGGTACAATATGTCACATTTTACTGTTGCTTTTTTTTATATATATACATAATAATAATTTATTCAATGGTATCTCGTCATTAAAAAAAAAAAAAAAAAAACTATAAGTTTCATTTTATTTTGATGATATACACAACTTTTAATTATACGACATGTTTTTCATCATCACATTCTGCTATTATAAATTTATAAATGTTATAAACGTGTTTTTACTTTGTTTCGAGATATAATTTTTATACTCATACATCTCTCGTAGTTAAATCGAAAATTTAAAATGTATACCTAAACGTTAGATACATATTTATAGGTAGATACTTGATGATCAATGATCTAAGCTTACTTTTAGTCTGTTAAACCCGAGCATTTGAAGCTTATTTATTTCATCTAACATTAAAAAATTAATAATGAATACTGTATCTACCATCTACACGATATGGTATAAATATATATGTATATTGAAATAATAAAGGTATATAATATATTATTTATGTTTGTGTAACTAGGTACTGTATGACTACTTTCTGTAATGCTATATTGTACTCTGAATTTTACGTACATCATTTTTATGTGCATTAACCAATCGTTGTATCTATACACAATAATATATTGTAAATGATAATAATGATTTTATAATCCTCAGATAAACAGTTTGCATCCCTTAAAAATTAAGGCAATTCGATAACTCATTTCAGAATGATTTTGAGTAAGAAAGTAAGTAAAAATATTCACTCTCAAATAAAGTTGATAATTTGATTCAAAAACTTCAAAGTTATAAACAATGATTAAAATAGACTAAAAACATAGTTCCTGGAAGGATACTGCATGCAATTATTCACTAACATGAAGATATTCGAGAAAGCCCGTTTTCTGAAGAAAAACGATTTTAGGAGCTACTATATAGCATACAGATTTAAACAATAAACGATTTACTAATTGAATTTGTTGATTTTGTTTCTGAAAATGAATTTAAAGGATGTATCAGATTAAGGATTCCATTTAAAGATCTCTTCTACAATGTGTTTTTGCGCACCACGAAATTGATTCGATAATAATTTGAAACACAATTAATTTTCGAATTTATATTTAGAAGAAAAAGGGAAATATTATATTACTTTTGTAAACAGTATTTGATTAAACATAAAAAAAATATGTTATGATTATTTTATTTACATAAAAGTAATTATAATATAAATAGTAGAAAGGATATATTTTATTTATACATTAAACGAAAAAATAATAATACCTTATTACGCTCTCTCAAGCCACAACATATTCAAAATTGTAATTATTTTTTAAAAGGTTTTCTATATACCAAACAACCGTTACCTACCCGCGTACTATATTAAATACCTCCTCGTATTGAATTAAAATGCACACAATACCCCACGAAAACATAACAATAATTATTACGACTTCAACGTCGACATGAACGAATGATTTGTCGTTGACATAAAAAATTATAATAATATATACACAGGTGTACATATAAGTGCACATTTTTATTATTTAACTCGGAGGAGAAACGACTGTGGTTATTACATGTTATACCTATATACTTTATTATGTACTTACACGCTGCAGAATTTATATGAATAGTATATAATAAATATTAATAAAATATATATTACACATTTGTCTAATATTATAACAAATCGCCGTCCGGATATGCTCCGGGCTTTGGTCACCAAATACACGAAGAACAGTGTGGGTTGAATAACGTACATTTACGTATCCGCAAAAAGCTCGTATTTCACTATTCTTTGCCGTCGGTGGTTTTTATTATCATTTCCACTGAAATGATCCTGCGGTTCTATCCTGGCGACAGGATACACGTACACCTATATAATAATATATAAAAGGGCGTCCACTCTCAATTTTCCGGTGTATTATTCCCGTAATCCCGTTATAGTTTTTTTTTTTTTTTTTTTAATAACACTTCTGAGTTAAAACATTATACATGTAATCTGCAGATTATACTGATCACATTTCTATAGATGAGTAAGTAAATCAATAAATAAATATCATTATGCGTAATTACGGAGAGATAATATATCCCTCCCCCCCCTATGAGGTGTATCCATATATTGTCATGTACCACCAAATTAGAAGTTCAATTACAAATTTATAAATTATTATGAAATTTAAATAAATAAAAAATGTTTAACTTTTTACGTATATTATTAGTTTATTATAGCTACTCGATAAAATAATATCCATTAAAGGTGATGGCGAAATAAACGGTCAATCTCACTTATATTGTTATCTTCAATACACTTAGCACCTAATTATGGTGCCTATATGGATTTTGATTAGTAAATAATCCAATAATAAGTATAACCGCAGTTCGCAATTTTAAAAATATAATTTAAGAATAAAAACATAGATAAGTAATTTACATTAAATGTAAACAAATTTTGTTATGTACGCAAATAATGAATAGTCAATACTACGAACAGTACGACCAATGCCGCCACCCGGCACACAGTATAATAAATTTAATATTATTATTGTTTTTTGTGTAAATTTTTTTACATTCATTGTGCGCTACATTACAGTAATTTGTTATTAAGTACTAATATTTTGTTACCCAAAACTTAAAATGAATAAAAAAAAAAAGGAAACCAGCTACAAATAATACTATACAGACATTTTTTGAAATGAATTCTGAACCTGAGGTAAGCGTTACAATTTGAAACTATAAAGAATTCTATGCATTACAATTAAAACCCAGAGTTATATCATATATGTTTTAAAAAACGTAAAATATGAATTTTTATTAACATAACAAATTCCACTAAAATTATATAAAATAAAATTAAAACCGGTTTAAAAATGTAAAGTATATAATAAAGCCTATCTAGATTTTTTTATAAGTATACAATTTGAAGAAAAATGTTCATCCTATATAATGAAATTTACGAAAATTATTATAGTATTTTTAATTGCAATTTGTTGTTATCATAAAATTAAAAATAAATCACTCAAATTAAAGTTTTGTATCCATCTTATCATATTATTTAAATTAAAATTTTTATTATTTGACTTAACATGTCATTCTAAAAGATTTCAAAGTTTATTTTCCAATATAATAACTTCTAAGTTCTAATGAAAAAGTATCATTTTGAAAATTATTTGAATTTTATTCACCTGCTTTGAATGTAAATAATTCTAATTGCAGAGTTAAAGTTATGGAAGAAATAATTTTAATGAATAAACATTATTCCAAAAATCGCAATTATTGCATTCAATTTGTGTAATTCTGATATTTTTACTAATATACTATATATTTTTCTAAAAAATATGGACACTTCCGCCGTTTCTACAAGCACGCTAGAAAGGATATTCTAGTCTGAAAAAAAATAAAAATTTATCTTCAAAACTATATATTTTGAGAGGTTGGTCACTATAATAATTATTATTATTTGTATAAAATTAATTTTCATGATACTTTAAAAATAAAATGTTTTAATTTTGTTTGTAGAAATGACTTGGTTTGATAATGTTAGCGATTTGTTATGATACTTTAATTTCAAACAAAGAGATCATTGATGAACTTGTTAGAAATTCTAGAAATCAGGACATAATGCTAAAAAAATGGAAAAATTGTTAAATTTACGACTTAATAATTTTGTTTATTTTTTTATTTATAGACGTGATATAGAAGGACAAAATTGATATGCTGCGAGTCATAAAATTTAGATACGGAGGTATAAATTATTTTCCAAGTATATTAATTTTGAAATCCCCTCATTCTCAATTACGCTATTTATCATAAGTTTATAGGTATACCGCTGTATACTTCTACGATGCTTAGATAAAATTGATACAAATATTGCATAAATGCATAATATTTTATAATTACCTATAATATACTTATAACTTGCAGGTAATCATTATTAGACTAATATTGCGAAGTGTACATGCAGTGAAAACAAGTGTTTCCATATTGCAAAATACGATCATATTAATGTTATGTTATACAAATATATACCTACCCAATTAAAATGAAATTTCATTGTTTAAAAAAAAAAACCATAAGCTTTATTAGTTCGAAACATATCAAGGAAAGTTCGTTATTATTACGGTGTAGTGTGACGAGGCGTTTTTTAACGTGAAACACTTAGTTCTCGGACAAACGTTGTGATAAAAAAAAAACTAGGTATATAATAACAAAAAGGTTACATTATTTAAGTACCTACTCATAATTTAAAACTTTATAGTTTTGCAAAACATAAAATTACATAATTTTTTTTTTTTTTTTTAAATGAGTAACATTAAAATATTCGGTTATTTATTTCACATTTAAAAGGTAACTCATAAATTAAATTTCATAATATGAAGCAGATTTTTTTGATTTTTAAACAGGTTGTTTTTTATGGGTTTAATAAATAGGTAAATAGTAAAGTGCTGCGTGTTTCTGTGTTATCGTCTCTAAACTTCACTCGATTTATGTTGATATTAAAAACTCAAAAATAATATTTTCGGTGTGCAGAAAAGTAATTTTGATCGGTATACAAATGTGGTTAACCCTCTGAAAAGAAGTAAAAACCTATAATAGTTATTATTTATTTATTTTCTTGTATTGCGATAATCGAAATGTAAAATATATAATTAAAAAACGAGTGCCTTACATCGACTAATCTCAGGGATTTATCATACACGTCGTAATGACTGATTCGTATTTTATAGTCATAATCATTATAATAAATCTATAGATTTTTCGCCCGTACAGGTATGGTCGTAATTGTATTGTTTTTATTTGCCACTGTTTTGACATGCTGCGCCACGCCGCGTGATACGCTAGCAAACATATAACCGTCACCGGTCGTTGTTTTGCCAGTTATTCCGGTACAAAGGAAACGCCTTATAGGTACGCAACTGATGTTTAAACAATAATAATCATTATTATTACTGCGAACGCATAATATTATATGCTTTTACTATTCTGTTAATTAATCATCCATACATTAATTCAAATTCATATATAGTTTTCAAACAAGCATCTCTCAATCCACGTATATAATACTGATGCAATATACAGTCAGTAAATAGCATCGTAATATTATAATAATCGCGTTATTATACTCAGAAACCGAGTTTGCTCAATTAGAGAAAAACATAGCGTCGAATGCGTAATGAATAAACACAAATAAAACATTCGTATTGGGTAAATATTTTACGTTTTTATATTTTTCAACAAAATCAGATGGTATAGATAAATATTTTTAAATTTAATTTAAGAATAATACATTTTCAAACCATTTGGTAGGTATATTGAAACGGTTAATTAATTTAAAAATAATAATAATAAACGTAGTTTATGTCAAAATAATTTGATAACGAAATTTCAATTAATAATACGTTAAACTCACATTTTTATTTTTAATGTTAAGTAGAAATTTATAATACACAAATACTTAAAACAGTTAAAACAAATTTTTTTTTTGAATCGTGTAAAATAATAAGTACCTTATGAACAAATAATATACAATTATCCACACACATAAATAACAAGTTAAAAATACGGTTCGTTTTGTTAGTGTGCAAATTTCCAGTTTCTGCACGTATCTTGAACAATAAACTATAATTTAAAAAGAATTAATTGATAACCAAGTATATACTTATGCAGATAAATGCATATAAATTAAATGTTTCTTAGTTTTAATTTCCCTGCCGTTACAACTAATTGTTTTGTTTTTGTTCTTTCAGGCGTATTTTTGGTATCACTTATTTTATACGATAAAATAACGTGTCCTTTTCCTCCTTTAATTTTCTATTCTTTTTTCTAACTCGGTACCCGATAATTTATCTTTTAACATATTATGTTATTAGTTCAATAATATACTACTCGCGTATTAAATATTAATACTAATAAATAAATTATTTTATGCCAAAACTAATATAAAAAAATTTTCTTAGTCAGCATAAAAAAATATTAAAATATGAGTATTATGTTTGATTCCATACTATTCATTATTAAATAGTACCGGAAAGGCTACAGACACTCTCCAGTTTGTTAGCCACTCATCTCGCTATGCTTAAAATAAGTACCATTGTAAAACCACTTTATTATTATATTATAATGTGTAGAAATATTGAATCTATGGTCTTGTCAACAAAATCAACAATTCTAACTATGTACCAGTAACTATCACCCGTGGACGGCTGTACGCAACGGAAATATTATAATTTATCTAAACTTTTGTTTAGAAACTTACAATTGAAATATCTTTTTGTTTTTGCAGGATAATCTTTGAAACAGCCAAACTAATTTCGAATGCGTTTTTACGGGGCGGAGGAGAGCTTTTACAATGAGTAACAGGCTAATTTTTAGTCCGGATATTAACCGCTAAATGTTGATTCACATCCGGCGGAGGTACACTTAACTGGATAAACCGATTTACTCACGAGGCTGAGGCTATTTCACTTAAACCGAGATACCAAGCGGTAAGAGTCATGTTATATAATAGATTACTTTTAATAATATGTACTATAAATTTATAAATTATATTAGGTATGTTATTTAAAATATAGAAAAAAAAGTAATAAAAATAAATAAACAGTGTAATTTTTTTAAATTTATATGTCAGGAATAATACAATCACAACTAATTGTATAGGTACTATTTTATACTTTTTTTCATATTATCGTAGATTTATGACTCAGTACGTTTGAAGTACTTCCTATTATTTCGAATTCTAAGCGGAGCAATGAGTGTATTTTAATGTTTGTGTGTTTTTTTGTCAATTCGTCATCACCTTTTATTAGAACAGTAAAACTATTTACATTTCTAACTTCAGGTTGGTTTCTGGTAACAATAATGTGTAATGTAATAAGGAAAAATATTTTTAAAAAAAATTAAGAAAAACAGAAAAAACAAAATCAATTTCATTTATTTTTTTATTAATTCCAAAAATTTTAGATTGTAGAAACTCAAAATATTTATAAAAACATTTTCTGATTAAATTTTCAAATTATGTTTATTCATTTCTAGGCTTCTAGCAAACATTAAAGTTTTTGAAAAACTCGAAAGTTTAATTTTACAGTTTATTAGAAATTTTTCTTATAGTAATTAAAAAAATATCAAAAAAGCACAACTTTCACATAGTTTTTAAAAGTTTGAAAGTTAGAATTTTGACGTCATGGGTTATTCAAACACTTAGGTACCTATAATAACGATTTATCCTCATCTATTTTTTTTTTAAATTATTCAGGAAACTTGAAACATTATTACTTAAATTATCATTTGTTGTGCACATTGGAATTTTCAAAATGTTTAAATTGATTTTAAGCTATTTATTCCACGAACACATTGATTAATGCAACTGACATAGTACAAGAAGTAGGTATACTCATTGATAATCAAGGAATATCGTTCGTTTTCTATGTTGTATACATTTTTTTCAATAATGGGTATAGACGTATAGTTATTTCAGGATTTTTTTTTCATATATTTTTTTGTATATCTATTATACCCTTTTTACTATATGATGCTATTAAAATAAACATTATTACATTAAATGATTTAAGATGCATATTTAAAGTAAAGAATTTCATACATATATTATATAGGTCAATAAAAATTTATTTCATTAATTTATTCAAATTAATAAAGTTTTTAATGTCTCAATATATTGAATTTTGTTTTTTCTCTTTAAAATGTTTTTCAAACTTTCTTTTTAAAGAACTATTTAACAAATTAGGAACTTTTATAAGTATTACTGGTATTAGGTAAACATTAAAAAAAGTTAAATATTTTTTTAAGGCCCTTGATCACACTTAATGTGTACCTATATATAATGTATGTATATATAATATATATATATTTATACACCGTAGAACGTAGGTAAACACTTCTTAATAAAATTAAAAGGGATAGGAAAAATATCACACAAATATTATTATAATATAGTCATTAGACAAGTTCAGTTTCAGTGAAAATATAGACAAACAAATAAGATAAAAAAAACTTTTTTTTATTTCAAACATCAATCATTGTAATGTGTTTTTTTTTTTTAGTCAATAACTGTAGTACCGACGATTTGTCATAAATTTAAGGTGTTCTGGAATGCAGTTAATATTTCTTAGTATTGTATAATAAAATGATTTGTTGAAAACAGTTCAGTACTGGCTTTATCTAGGTCAGGTGTTTACACCTTACAAACTCTTTTTTTGGATTTTATTATTTTAACAATGCCTAACCATTATTACATTTCTTAAGTATTTAGTTAACATTTATATTTATAAGTAATACAAAGTCGCATATTGATTATTTTAATATGTATTTTTTTGCATTAAATATAATATAATTATTTCATTTCTTAAAAGTTGACTTAAGTATGAGTATATATAAATATAAAAATATACATAAATAATTAACACAGATATATGTTTACACAATATCGTATATAAAATATGAGTACCTAGGTAATAAAATTACGCCAAATCTATTTTATTAGGTACACATTTCATATTTATTTTATTTTATTTTTTTTTTTGTTTTTGTTTTTAGAGAGAAGACTAGAAGTTTAATAAATAAGAGCATATACTTAAAGTAAAAATACCAAAAAAATTAATGACATTTTTTAATTTTCTCCATTACGTTTATTAACACGAAATGGGTATTTGACACTTCCCACTTCAATATACTCATCAATATCATACTAAACAATATTTTACACAAGATATATTTAAACAATACACTTTGGTAGTTAACTTTTATATTATGAACATATTATTGTTCAATAATATTTGTTAGTATAAAGAAGTCAACACTTAACAAATTTGATCAACAAACACAATGAAACAAATTCTCAAGATCTAAAATGCTTTTAAATGTATATTATATTAAATATATTTTGCTCTTAGTACCGTAAAAATGCTAATATTTAAATCTTTGTACAATTTATTTATATTATTATTTATTTTTCTTGTGTCACAGCAGCTTTTTTCCATTTCACTTGGTACGTCTGTTTGAACGTTGGAGACTATTATAGTATAAACGGATTTGTATTAATAATAATACTGAAATCTCGTCTGCTTGTTAAGACTGATGTTTATACAAACAAACAGAGGAGAATATATGACAAATAAATTATGTAAAGATAAAATATTCAAGGAAAACTTATCTTAATGACATTCATATTATATTGTTAAAATATATTTTTCAACACTTAAAACTCTTTAATGACCAAAAATAAAAACGTGTATAGTAAAATTTTTATCCTAGCCTAACCTAAGGCAAGAAACCCTGTGACTAGTATATTTTACATAAATGCTGATAATCGTGCATAATGCTTATAGGTATTAAACAAACAGAGAAATTTATAAATCGATTATTCTATAAAGACTAATATAATATTTGAATTAAGTAAGGAATTGAGATATATATTTTAGATTCTGAACGAAGTGAAGAATGTATTGATTTTACAATGATGTGTGTTTTTTTTTTTTGTTTTTGTGTCTGTGTACAGCATAACTAGTCGAAATAATGCTCCAATTTCAAACTATGGGGGTGGTTTCCGATGTAAAAGTGAATATC